>WAAG01089085.1:0-15108 GCA_013390105.1 Tichodroma muraria
GGCTACTAGCCCTTGATCTTTCGTTGTACCCATCTAAGAAAAAATTGGGTCCTGTCTTTACTGTAACTCCCTTTTAAGTATTCAAAGACTGAAATTATATTCCTCCCTATCCTCATTTTCTCCATGATAAGCTGTTTCCACAGCCTTTCCTGATATGTCATGTTCTTCAGCCTTTCCATTCATCTTGGTGATTCTCCTCTAGATTCTGTTTATTGATATATCTCTTTTACCAGGGGTCCAAAACCAGACATAATACATAGATACATACAGTGAATTCAAAATCACTGGACGATGAAGAATAACCATTTGCTTCAATCTGCTAACTGCACCCTCAATGTGTTAACTACATCCTTGCTAATACAGCCCAGTAGGCATTTGGTCTTCGTTGTTGTAAACATACCTTGATCCCAGGCCAGTTCTTAAAGAAATACTACCCAGACAGTCTGTTCCCAGCCTGGACTGATGATAGACTTTTTGCATGCCAAGTAGAAGACTACTTTGTATATGTTGATCATTATGAGATTCTTATTAGTTCATTTTTTCAGCTTGCTTATTTTTTCACCAGCAAGAACAGCCCAGCTCTGCAGCACATCAACCATGGTTCCCAATTTGAAATAATACAAGAACCTGATAGGTGAATCATCATCAAGGTCACTGTCAAAGTTGTTAAAGTATCATCCCTTTAAATCATTTCCAGAGGAACATGCCTTAATTGATCACTAGGTACACTTTGACTTATTGGCCATTACCCTTTGTGTCTGATTATCCACATTTTTCACCCAGATTATACTTCACCCATCTAATCTTCAGTTTGGCTACCAGGAGTCCATGGAAGAACTTGATATAATGGAGATAATTATATGGCATTGATATAATCAAGGTAAATGGAGTTCACTGCACTCCCTTCAGCCACAGAACTGGTCATTCATTCAAAAAATGAAAACACAATTTGCCCATAAGAAATTGATGCTGACTAGACTCAGTAACCTGTTTGGTTTTTTTGTTTCCTTCCTGTACCCTGAAAGAGCTTCAGGGTATTGAGAGTGAGTATTAGCTCTATAATTCTGCCATGGGCTAAGGCTGAGTTTTCTATCTGCCTAAGAAGACATTTTGGATGTGCTTACTTTCTGGGGCCTCTAGGATAGGGGGTTAAGTAATTTTAATTTAGGTAACTAAATTTAAGTGTCTTTCCACGTATGTTAGCTACCTATCTTTCTTACCTGAGCCAACAAAGGATCCAAAGGACCTAAAAGAATCTAGTGTCACTGGAAAAACCTTAGGATACCTGAGACAGATCCACAAAACTATGACCCATGACCTGCAGAACAATCATACTTTCCCACATAAGTTGGAGATGAGGGAAGATATTACAAAGAATCTCAGATGGAAATAAATATATGTGCTTAAACTGAATCATTCCATGGACTATTGTGAATCTGAATCACTCTCTTGTATTCCACTATTGGTATTAACTTAATCTCTATGGCTTGTGATGGAAGCATAAGTTATGTTTGTAGCACAAATGAAAACACTGTCTTGTGAACTAAATTTTACCCTCCGTTTTCTGTACCTAGTTTTCACTTCCACATCAATTAAAAGGGTGTCCAAGGAGAAATTAATTGTAAAACATTAGGTTTTAAGTAGGTTGTAGAGCCTCGCTGCTTGTGTGTATACCAAAGTGTGTATAAAATGGATTTCCCCTGGTTCAGGTTAATGAGAACTCAAATAGATATGAATTGCACAGAGAGATCTTCTCAGATCTCTTTGTGCCAGCAAATACTTTCAACTGCTTCTATTTTTACTGAATGCACCTCCACTGTACAAAGAGTTTTTGCTAAAAACACTAGGAAATTTTGTCAATGAGGGTCACTTCATTGATAAATTGCATTATTTATTCACAGCTATATGAAAAAGGAAATGAAAGTGTTCTAAAATTTCCTATTTTTTAATAACACAAATACTGTATCCTTTAGAGCATTTATGTTATTATTTGGTTGTTTAGTGTTTTTTTCCCCTTTTCCTTATCTGTCTTTATCTTGTCTGAAATCCATATTTTGAAATTAAAAAAAATATATAAGTACAGGTGAGACCTGAAGAATGTCCTTGAAAATGCAAGTATGAAAAGTTATGTATGGAAGAACAAAAGTACAACAGTCATTTCTGCATCTGCTATAATATACCAAAGTTTGCAAATTTCCTAAGTCACTCTAGGGCAATGGTTAATGTTACCAAATTCTGCATCTCATCTGTACAAATGTACAGTAAAAATAGATATTAATTGACTTAGTTCTGCCATAAATTTAATTGGGGTTATAACTATGATAACTAACTTGTACTACACCACTTAGAATATTATTAATAATCAACCTACTTTCTCACAACAGAAAAGAATGACTATTGTGATAACTTGCACAACAGATACCTATGGTGATAACTTGTACTACATTACTTAGATAATTTCTAATGATAAAACTCTTTTTTTTATAGCAACTAAGAATTTGCATTATTTTTTAATCAAATCAAAAGAGGGATTAAAAAAATCACCACTGTATAGAAGTCACTGTTTACTTTGTGAAGTGTGGTTCTGTTAGAAAAGAATAGTGACTTCTAGCCTAAATAAATAAAAGTCCTAGATTTCCTCTGGGAAAAAAATGCACAAGGTGATATGCAATTTGAAATGACAAAAATAGCAAGAAAACAATAATATGAAAATTATTTGTAAACTTTATTTCAGAGATAAGAACTTGAACAGCTTCTGAAATCCTAGCAATTTACTGAGACAAAGAAAAATGTTACTGAAAAAATAAAAAAAAAAATTTAAAAAAGTTAATGTTCCTGGATGTTAGCTTTTAAAATTTTGCTCATTGCTAAATAACAAGGAACTCTTAAAGCTAGCGAAAGTAGCAATGCTTATGAATTAAGACAAAGAGTGAAGGAAAGAAAAAAAAAAGCATATTTCTGAATCATGTGAAATGTACAGTGTTTTTGTTGAGCTGATAATTGATTGTTGGTTCTGATAGCAAAACATGTTCTGTGATAATTAGCAGCTAAACAGAAAACTTCTTTCCATTTCATTTTAAAGATGATACAGTGTGATGAATAGGTCTATATATCACAATTCATCCCTCTGAATTTAATAGGCCTTCTTGTACAAATAATGTTCTCTGTGGCAGACTAAGTATCAGAATTTTGTTTTCAAGATTGGACTCTGTTTGGTTCACTCCTATAGATGTATATACTTTCATCTTTTCAAATCTGAATTTAATCGCTTTAGGAGCAAGAGAAGGGAGGAAAGAAGATTTGCTCTTAGCATGAAGCAAACATATTTTGAGAGTCTTATAACTTAAACTGAAATGAGATGAAAATGACAGAATTAATATTTGTCCTCTGCTAATCTTAAATACAAACAAATCGAGAACTTCACAATATGTTGTTACTCTTCTTCATGGTAAAACAATACAACACTAATGATGAGCTGAAGTCCTGGGCTATAGTAAAGAACATTTGAAGCCAAAATTAGATCTATCTTCAAAAATGGAAAGGAACATCAAATAAACTCTCAAAGTATACATAGGCAGCAGGCATGATACTTCTGTCATTAATGACTCATTAGGAAGGAGGGTGTGTGTGCATATGTGTGTATGTGTGTGTGTGTGTGTGTGTGTATTTATTACTGAATTTTAATTATTGACTGCAATTGCTATCAGCCACTGTTTCTAAATGTACATTTAGGTATCAAATCTCTTGAAAAGCAATTTTCCATGAGCACACACTTTTTACATCCCTACTAAGTTTAACTTCTGAGATTTCCTTATCAGAGGCTTGAAAACTGTATTTGGTTTGCATGACAAGGCTTTGGGAGTCTTGAGCCTGCAGGAGTGGCTTCTGGGAGAAACTGCTTCCTCCACATCTGGCAGAGCCTGTTTCTGACAGCTCCAAAGACAAATGTGATGCTAGTCAAAGCTGGGACAGTTGGAAATAGTGGTAACACCCCCACGACAACATACTGAAGAAGGAAAAACAAAGATATTGTGCAGATATAATGGTGGCCAGGGAAAAGTGGGGTGATAATACGTGAGAAGAACAACTCTGCAGACACGAAGGTCAGTGCAGGAGGGGGAGGAGCTGTCCCAGGTTCTGGAGCTGGGATTTCTCTGCAGGCCGTAGTGCAGACCATGGTGAAACTGTTGTGCCCCTGCAGCCCATGGCATGGGGATGCAGAGATCCATGCACAGCCCCTGAAAGAGCCCCACGCTGGAGCAGGTGGATGCCTGAGAGGCGGCTATGATGCCTATGCTGGACCAGAAGCCTGGCAGGGACCTGGAGACCCATGGGGACAGGAGCCCATGCTGCTGGAGCAGGTTTCCTGGTAGAGCGTGAGACGCCATAGAGGACCCATGTTGGAGTAGGCTGTGCCTGAAGGACTGCACTGTGTGCAAAGGGATTCACATTGGAGCAGTTCATGGAGAACTGTTGCCTGTGGTATGGACTCATGTTGGAGAAGTTCATGGAGAGCTGTCGCCCATTTGTGGGGCCCAAAGTGGAGCTGGGCAATAACTCCTCTCCCTGAGCAGAGGAAAGAACATGTGATGAACTGACCATAACCCCCATTCTCTGTTTCCCTGTGTCTTGGTTTGAGTGACAGGTGTCTGCTAAGGAAGGCAGGAGCCTCCCTTGGAATGGAGAATGTAAACACTCTCCTTCCAAATTATTATAATTTTGAAAATTTAGGGGGCTCTCAGGCAAAGATATGGGGATAAGAACAACAGTTCTTTATTAANCCATTAGCAGAAGATACATCTCTGGACAGGATCGGTAGTGGAAGAGATAAAGAAAACTGCCCCACCTGGTTTTTTAACAACTGGCCCATTGACAGAGGATTACCCCACCCCCAGCCCCCACCCGGTTTTCAACAGATGCTGATAGAATACATACTGCTGGTTATATCTTGCACTGAAACCCAAGACACCCGGCACCAATGAGGATAGAGGGAGAGGTGGAAGGAAGATTTTTTTAAGGTCTTATATGAATTCTCATTATTGTGCTTTGATTTTGTTAGTAATAAATTAAATTAAAATGTGTCTAATTCTAATTCTAGCCTGTTTTACCAATACTTGGTGAGTGATCTCTCATGGTCCTTAACTCATGAACCTTTTGTTCCCCAGTCCAGCTATGGAGGGAAGTGGTACAGAGGCCTTGGTGAGTGCCTGGCCTCCAACCAGCATCAACACACTACAAAAACACATATGAAATTGATAAAACACTAAGATTCACCCACTGAATTACATGTAGAAAACTCTACAGGAGTAATGCAGTTTGAGACACATAATTGCCATTCATACTTAGTAATGTAAACTCTTGAAGGAAGCTCTTTTTTTCCAAAAAACTGCTGTCAGCTTCTCAGATGTCTCACAAAATTTCATCAATCAAATTCATTCACCAAATCAAAGCCATCACATTTTAAAAAAGTGTGTATAGTCACTCATGTGACAGGCAAGCAGCTTCATTACAATAAGGCTCATTACTAACTCCAGTTAATTTTAGTGGTTTTCTTCAAGTTTAATTAAGCCTGTATTTCCATATTCCACTTTACTGTGAGCTGCATAGCTCACAGTATTTTTTAAAATAATCTACATTTCATCAGTCTCGTTTCATATATAGTTAATAAGTAGAAAATCCTCTTCGGAAATTAAAGAGCCCTTTTACATTATCTTTATAATTAACTCAGTATTAAATTAATAATGGAGACATAGTAAAACTTTAAATTGAAGCTTTGAAATACAGAATTACAAATAACTAATCTAAAGAAAATTACTGATGAAAGAAATATGAGAAACAGGCCCACTTCAGGGGAAAGTATCATAAAACTAAATCAGTGAATCTTGTGTATGTATGTTTACAAATAATCTTCAAGCTACTGATATTTCTGAATTCAGGCTATAAATATATTGTGTTACACTTGCAAGCTGTATTGCCTAAGAAATTATGAATGTTGTATTTCATGCGTAACCTGATTCTGCTCTAAGGGAGCACATGAAATTCTAGTGTCCCATTAGAGGAATCTTCTAATACCTTTTAATCTGTCAGGATAAAGGTTTTATCCCCAGGTAGTCTCAGCTATGTGATTTATAATATGGCTGAGGGTGTGTCAAAGAGCCCACTCAAGCAGCAAGACTGGCAAGTTCTTGAAACCCTTTCTGACTCTCATATACGGATATGGATTTTGCTCCAGTTGAAGTCAGTGCCTCAGTCCAGAGAAAGAGGAAATTATATATTCCCTGCGTTTGTTGCTGCACAGATTTGGATCATGACAGCTGTGGCACGTATCCAAACATTAATTGTATCCCTCATTCCTCAAAATAGGTGTTCTCACCAATCCTGTCCTTACCTCTACTTTTGCCATAGTGGAACCCTTCATATTATGTGGGATTAACAACCTAAAAGATCAGAATCAGCTAATTTTTCCAGAGGATTTTTCTGATACTGAATAATATAAATAATTACTTTTATCATTCATTTCCTAGCAGCATTTACAATATTAGCATAAATCCTGGGAAAATGTCAGTTTATTCTACAGGTAATTTTTACAACGAACCGTCTCTTATCATTTGTTTGCCAGCACTGCAATAGTTGCACAGCTGAGAGTCATCTATGTTTTGAATGCTTATGTTCAACTTTTTTATTTCTCTTTCTGTATGTCAATAAAGCTGGAACAACTTTCAGACCTTGTCGAGGTAGAATGCTAATCCAAACTTTAAAAGGAACTCTATAACATAAGAGGCAAACATACAACTTATCCAGAGAGAATTAATTCACTTCTTTCTAACAGAATAAACAAATCTTTGCATGAATAAAAGTGTATTATATTTCTAAATGAAAAGTCAAAACCCAAACCCACAACTTATCAAAACCAATTCCTCAGAAAAACTAAACTGTGAATGTAAACTGCATGCATAGTAGCAACATTTTTCAAATCTACATCATCACCTATTTCCTCTTAATATATATTAGTCTTTTTTTTCTCTCTTGCCAAGTGACATGGATTATATAAACTCTACAATTGAAAGGGAAGAATTTAAAAGTGAAAGGAAAGCATAATTTGAATGCAAATGAGAGAATTTAAACACATTTCTGAGGGATGCCTCTGATACTTGAAAGACTTTACAAAATGAGATTTACATTGATACTAACAGTGTGTGACTGGAATGTAAAGGTTTAAGGATGTTCATTTGCCATTGATAGGATATCAGAAATAGGCCCAGAAAAAATTGCCTGAAGACTTAGGGTTCAAATTATGATTAGCAATAGTAACTGTTATTATAATTGCTGTAGGTATTATGAGAGACCGTAAAATTATGATTCAATAAGAAAATTAAAACATTAGATTATTTTAGAATGAACTTTACAGAAACTGCCAATAATCAAGCATCATCCTAATTGACTTTCTACACCTAGGTCCTTGATAGTTCTTTCTCGAATCATGGTTTCTTCCATAGAAACTTCTAACTCAGAGTAATGTTTTACAATGCTAAAATGCCTAGAAGTCTCTTAAGGTCCTGTCTTTTATGTATAGTTCCACTTGCAGGACTTATTGCCTCAGACAAGAGACCATTTCATGTTGAGGGAAGAGCAGGGACAGATAGAGGGGAATGCCCTGTACACGCTCATCTAGATTAGCCTCAATTAGGTTGAGACTTAATGTGCCCGTGATAAGACAGAAGCTGTCATAAACTCCCTCCATTGTCACAGGAAAGAGACAGGCATCTTCTCCTCATCTTGGAGTACTGAACCCTCATTTACCAGGAGACTACACAGAGAGCATGGGGAGAATGTTCTCCTAGTGGGATTCTTAATATATCATGTTCCAGTTTTCCTTATTTTACATTATGTGTGTACACAAACATAATATTTGGATTATTTACGGTAATTATTCCAGTGCAAGGGAAGTCTGAAGAAGGAGGAACTGGACATTCTGTTCATCTGACTACCAAGTGAAAGGTACCTTGAATACCCCAATGTACCTTGAATACCCCAAGGTACTCATGGGACATAAACTGAAACTCAAATGCTTCTTGCAAAGGGATGATTTGAAAGTCACTATAATAAAACTGGAAAAGTAAATAGGAGAAGAAGAAATATAAGGTACCATGAAAGTTGAGTGGGTTAAAATGTCAAGCATAAGAGACAGTTTTTCATTTCATACTCAATCTCCAAACTGATAAAAATCCCACCAGACAGATATAAAATGTCTTGTCTGAAAAGAAGATTTTCGTGATATAATTTTATAAATATACCTACAAATGTCACTGCAGTCATTATTTTCTCATTAATTTGGTACTGTCAGGCCATTATTAGAGAGTTATTGTACTGTAATTCACCTTTTTTTTAAATTCTAGTTTCACATTTTTTTCTTTTTTTTAAATTCCACTGCAGACTGTGCAGACTCCTTCATAAGAAAACAGAATTTTAAGAAACCACAAAGTGGACCAGAGAATAACATAATTATGGGAAATGTGCTGCATACAGGTTCAGATTATAAAGTTGATAAGTGCTTTATGTGATGGAATTATTGAATTAGATATATGTAGTATAATGTCTTGATATTAGTGGAGTACAAAACAATATTTCTTTGAGAAAGAGATCTGGAAAGCTCCTATAAAAGCTAGTGCTTCATTCTGGCAGGAAAAAAATTACTTTGATTGAACAGTGTATAGTATCTTCTGGTTTGAATATCCAACTAATTTCTTGTGAAGCCATACAGATGATATTTATATTGAGAGTGACTGATAATCCCAAAAAGAAAGAAGTTAGAGGCGCTGCTGTATCATACTCAGTGCAATATTATCAATAAAGTTTCCTCATGGAAAAACTCAAAACAGACTCATGCCTTAACTTTTATGAACACAATAAATTTTGCCCTATCTTTCTTGGCTTCTTTTTTTTTTTTTTTTTTCAACCAGAAAGGCTGCATGTATTCTACTTTCTGTTTACCTCCAATATCAAATACCAGAATATTAGATGCAAGATACAAAATGCCCATGATATTTTTGGGCATCACATTAGCATTTAAAGAGATTCCTTCTAGAGACTTAGCAAAGTTTAGTTTATTCTTCAGGTAATTTATAGTTTCGAGAACAAAGAGCTCTTTTTGAAAATTGAAGAAATATATTGTTTCTGTACAAGCCCTCGTACTGGAATCAGTGCTGTAGGATTGGCAGGGGTCCTCATTATACAGTTAAGGCCTGTTCATTTTAGCTTGCATCTGAAGTGCTTTACCAAACTGACTGTATAGAGAGAGCAGAACAGACGTAGTCAAAGATATAGAGTCAATATTTCTCCTTTTCTCATAGAACACTTAAATGCAGACCGTTTTCTTTTAAAAAGTTTCTAATCTTGCTTAAGGGAATTAAAGGAAAAGTATACTTTATGTAGGAGAAAAATATTGCATCTTTTCCTTGAAAATGCTAGTACCTAAAAAAATTCCTAAAAGTAGAGAAATTGCATAGCTTAGTTCTTATGCTATTTTATATCTGGTTAAATATAATGATTTTTACATTAAAAAGATTAACAAAGCAAAAAAATTGCATGGCAATCTGTACTTGTGTGGTGGGTTAACCTCAGCAGCATGCCAGGTGCTGTCATTCCCCCTTCTCAACTGGACAGAAAGAGAAAATTAGGACAAATGGCTTGTGGGTCAAGATAAGGACAGGGAGAGATCACTCACCAGTTATCACCACAGGCACAACAGACCTGACTTGGGGAAAAATTAATTCATTGCCAAGCAAATCAGAGTCGGGTAATATGAAATACAGCCTTATCTTATAACACCTTCCCCCAAACCTTCCGTTCTTCCCGGATTCAACTTCACTCCCACCTTTCTCTACCTTCCTCTCCCAAGTGATGCAGAAGGATGGGGAATGGAGGCTACAGTCAGTTCATCACCTGTTGTCTCTGCTGCTCCTTCTGACTCAGAGGGAGGATTCCTCACACTCTTCCCCAGCTCCAGTGTGGTGTCCCTTCCACAGGAGGCAATGCTCCATGAACTTGTCCAGCATGGCTTCATCCCATAGGCTGCAGTTCCACAGACTGCTCCAGCATGGATCCCTTACTTGTGTTCTTTCTACAGGGTGCCGTCCTTCAAGAACAGAGTGCTGCAGGCATGGCCTTCCCACAGGGTCACAGCCTCCCTCGGGTACAACCACCTGCTCTGCCATGGGATCCTCCAGAGGCTGCAGGTGGATCTCTGCTCCCCCATGGGGACCTCCATGGGCTGCAGAGGCAAAGCCTGTCACACCATGGTCTGCACCATGGGCTGCAAAATATGAAGGAGAAATCTTGGCTCCTGCAAATAAACTGCTCTTTGTCCTTTTTATAATGTGCTGAGTTTCAGGAAGGCAAGCTGAGCCTTAGAAAGTGTATTTTGAGTGGAATATTATTCAGTGAAATAGCTGAACATTTCAGGACTTTTCTTGAGTTTCCCAAGAATTCTATTAACTAGGGTCTAATGCATAGAGGAAATAGTTTACCTATTTTTTGTCTTCAAAGAGCTCATTTTGTTTATCCAAATATAACCTATATTGGAATAAAAACTGATATAGTACCAACAATCATATTAGACACAATCTTGAAAATTATAATTTGATAGTAAAATGTTTTCCTGTGGAACTTCAGCTTTCAGAACATTACATCAAAATTTAAGTTAGTGCTTCTAAACTGTACTGTATATGGTGTAAGAAAGGTGAGCTCCATTAAAGAATAGACAAAAGTTAAGTTCATGGTATTAAGGGTTCAGGGTGACATTTATCTAATGAAACTTCAGACGTCTGCCAGAGAGACATCTGTGCTTGCTGTCATCATAGGATCTACCTCCATATGTCCAATGGAAAAGAACCAACACTTTTATGCTCTTACACTCACAACCTGTTTGAAATTCCTTCTTTAGTGACATGAATCATACATGTTCTCTTCAGAACTTAAAAAAAGTTTTGTGAGATATCTGAGGTGTATTTTTGTGTCGTGCAGTATTTTGGAGCGTAGAGGAGCCCTTTTGGATGATATATGAATCCTTCTTACGTAAGTATTTAGGACAAAGTTATCTGTGACTGAGAGAGATGGAACTGGATGACTTATGCTGTTCATGGGTAATTTCTATACAAGTAAATAAAATGATTTAGGATGTGAGCTTGTAACAGCCTGTGATTGTAGACCCTGTCAAAATTCTAGCGCAGTTTTAGTCCCTGGCATGGTTTGTGTCAAACAGTCTCACAGACAATTGCAGCATTGTCAAGGTAACTGCATGTGTCAGGGACAATTTTCAGTTTGTATTTGGTCACCCTCTTTTGAGGGGAAAAAAGTCCCTGATGATACACCATTTAACACGACTTTACAGGCCAGAAGGTGTTCATGGCATGGCTAAATTTCTACTGTAGGCATTTCCTTTCTATCCATACATTATTACAAGATTTAGGGCAGCATAAGGACAAAATAGTTCCATTTCTTCTAAACCATTTTGGTACAGATTTTCCTACAAACTTCTAGAAATCTAAGGTCTTGTGTAACATCACATAACTTTTACAAGAACGTCTCTAACAATTTTGCAGCATTTCTGTCTTGTATCTGAAGAGGAAATAGGCACTTCTTGTGCAGCTGAAACTCCTGTAGACTCCACAGAGAATTCTGCCATTGCATGTGAAGAAGCATTAGTTCACTAGTGATTTTCTGTGACATAATTAAACTTTATATTATCAAAACCCTGTAGCTCTAAGTAACTTCTAACTTTAAAGCTGTATTTGAAACACTGTAAGGAACTGAGACATGTAAACAACATCTCAGGGGAACACTCTCAAAAGGGAATGGTGATTTTTTAGATACAGTCCAAAATGCAACTGTAGCTTTTTTAATTTTTTTTATTTTTTTTTTCCAAATAACAGAACACATCAAACAGCAAAGGAGAAAAAAGAGGAAAAAGGATTTCAAGAATTTTGGAAATTAGAAGTATTTTTTTTTTCACCAAGAAAGAAGGAAAATGTTGTGAGAAACTAGAAATTTCTCTATCTGGCAGTGTAAAAACCAAAACTAATAACAATTATCTTATCATACATGCACAAACTTACAAAATGTAGTGATATTTTAAGAGGGAATGAAAATTAATATACAGGAGTCATTAAAATTGCTAAGCAAAGTGTTACACTATTATGAAATTAAACTTTATGCACATTACTATCTTATCTATGAAATATACTATAAAGAAGTAAAGAAAATATCTCAGCAGAAAATATGGCCCATCATGGTGTTGGCTAACTGCCTGAAACCATGCTTTGCATGCAACAAAATCTAAAGTGCATAAGTTAGCTCTGCAACTGACTGTGTCATTCCCTACATTGCTTTTATTATTACGTAAAGTATATCAGAATCTCACTGAGCAGTGTTTCAGTTGAGAATTGACAGTCTTTTACCTTCACATAAAATCAGCCAATATATAGAAATCAAGGTGGTGTTGCAGTAAAGAAATTGTGTTCAGAAAGGTGAATTTACTAGGCAACAAAGGGAAGGAGCACAGAAATGTCTGAATCATCACATGCAATTCATGGGTCTCAGCAAGACCCAGCATGAACTTAATCTCCTTCTTTCTTTTGTATGCAAATTTCCTTGCAGAAAGATTCTGACATATCTCTTCTGGCAGTGATATATATTGTTTAATTTCCAAAATAAGTTAATGGTCAACGTGAAGGTATATATTCTTTCATTTTAGTAGTACTCTGTAACTTCAACACTCTTTCTCTGTCTTTTGTGCCATACCCCACAATGACACATTTACATTATTTTCTTGAGATTACTAAAATAGTAATGAATATTCTTGAGGTGGGTTAACCTTGGCCAACTGCCTGCCATCCACCCAGCTGCTCTCTGGCTTCCCCTCCTCAACAGGACAGAGGAAGAAAATAAGACGAAAAAACTCATGGGTTGAGATAAAGGCAAGAAAATAATTTGCCAATTACTCTTACAGGCATAACTGATTTAGAAAAAAATGAGAACACCTTGCACCCACCCATGCCCCTTTTAATCAGTATCAACTGATAAAAATCCCGTTTTCTCTACCACCTCCCCTTCTAGCCCCTGACAGTATAAGGGAGAAAGAATGGGGAGTGGCAGCCAGCTTATAAAACAGCTGTTTGATGCTCCTTCCTCCTCCGACTCCTCTGCTCCAGCAATGGCTTTCCACAGTCAGGTATGTGTTTGTTTAGCTGGGGCTCCAGTGCAGAGTTGTAGCAAAGAGGCTTCTATATATCCCAAATAAACAGAGGGGATAGCCATATAGCCTATCTGACTGGCATCTCTCCTACCACTCTTGGTAGGACCATGCATTAAAGGTTTCTCTCCTTTCAGCTTTTATGTTTTGATGTTTTGATGTTTTGATACCTATATATATTTCCAGACCCTCTATTAAGGATAACAGCACAGTAATTCAGTATTATATTTTTTGCAAGACAAGGTGATTAAAAGATGGCTTTCAAGCCTTTGAGTTTTGCCTTTACTGGCAAAGATTTTGCTTATAAGAAAATTGATGCTTGCATATGTACCATTTGGTCCCCTTCATCCCAAACCATAAGGGCCCGATGTATTCTAGGGGGGTGGATCGGATCCAGTGCCAATGGAGCCAGGTTGAGAAGTTTGCAATGCACTCCCCAATGCATTTTGTTCTTAAAGAAGTTTTGAGATCTGACAGAGCACCATGATACTGGATAGATGAAAACTGCAGTTTTAGTTTTACCGTGCAGTTTTACCATGTGATGGTCTGCCTGAACAAATGAGTCTTTGCAGAACTGATTGTGCCAAGATATCTGAGCTGTTTTTCTCTGATGCCAAATCAAGTTTGACAGGGTTTATTAGCTTAGGATCAAGGTCATGGTAATATAGCTATTTCGCTTTAGCTTCAATACTTAACTTGAGGATTGTGCCTGATCTAATAAATTCTGTAGAATTCAACTGATTCTTCATAATGCCAGCTTGGTTGCCTGTTTTACATTGCTTTGTTATGCTCTGTTTTGAAGCTTGATAATTCACCATTTTAAAGAGATGATTCATGATTGGATCTCTTTGACTATAGCTCACAGAGTTTTGATCAGGCAGAAACAAGAAATTGCTTTTAAGAAAACAAATGCTTACTGGTAGCAAAGGGCTCTAGTTCACTTGATTTCTCCTTTTTTGCTTTTTCTCCTTCAATGAATCAGGCTGAGAGAATCCAAAAATCTTTATTTTTAAATATCCTAAATAATGAAGTAAGTAGGTGTTTACTTTCTCTTCACAGTCAAAGGTGCACATAGTAGCTTTGGTTCTTACCTTAAGTATGCCCTCTTTTATATAGAGTTTAAATTCTCTAAATCAGTAATTCAGACAATGTGTCTTCTGACATGAGTTACTGCTTACTACTGCTTGCTTGAGGCAGAAAATTACCACAAGTTAGTATGGAAAGCAAAGAATCAAATAATCATATTTCATAGTTAAGAAATAACTTTTCTTACATTTCTATGTAAAAATAAATCTCCCTCCACAATTCTATCTCGTCAAACATGCTTATTATACTAAAAATATTCCCTAGAATTATTTGTGGAAATTATTCTTTGAGCAGTTTGTTCTAAAGTTTGGGGTTTTTAAAACACAAAAACTTTTGAAAGGATGCACAGAAACAGGGTGTTTTCTAGTCCTATAACTGTCTCTAAGAATTGGGGATTTGTGGTATTAATAGCAATGATTAGAGACATAGAAATTGTCTGCCTTTCATATCTTGCACTATCAGCTTAAAATGCACTCCTTCAGCAAATAATCATGACAGTAAACTCAGCTGTGAGAAAAGATGAACTGTTTCGGTTTAACTGGGCAGGCACACAGCTCACTCCACCCCAGTAGGATGAGGAAGAGAATTTGAAAAGATAAAATTCAGTGATAAAGCAAGTTTACAGGACACAAAAGGAACAGCTTTCAATGCTAGTCTGCTAATTCCTACTGCTCTCACTTCACTATCAAATTGTTGTGTTGGAGCAGGTAATAGTTGCATGGCAGATATTAAAAAAAGGTTTAGTGTAAGTCAGTTAAAAAGTCAATCAAACA
>WAAG01089089.1:354-30920 GCA_013390105.1 Tichodroma muraria
AGTAAGACCTCCCTGGCTTACCAGTTCTAGTCTTTAGTACCCAATTCTAAAGACAGATTAAATTAAAGGAAACATTTTAAGTCAAGAGAATTTCCTTATCCACTTAAGAAAAAGGCAGGTCTGTCCAATTAATATAATGCTGCCGTTAAGGCCTAGCTCAGTATATATAAAGACCACAAGAACAGTATTTTTTGTATTTATTCTGTAGGCTTTAGGATGTCATAGACTGTAGAAAAAAGTGCAATGAAGTAATTTTGGAGACTTGAAAAAAACAATTCAGACAATCCCATGGGTCCTTGGTCTTGCACTCCAAATTCTTCAGTTGTAAGGCCATTTTCTAATTCAGAACAACTTCCTTAGAGGCCATTCTTTCACTCCTTTCTGCAAGAGGGCACAAGCATCCTGCATGTTTAATTGCAAGCATACAATGTTATCTGCTCCTTCTCTCTTATGTAAGTTTACAGGAATGCTGAAAGACTTTCCGGGCTCTGAGAGGTTAGGGGTTGGAATCAGGTCCCTTGTATATCACCACATTGACTTTTTGGGACGTCAAGTTATTGCAATTAAGATACTGGCCGGATGTGTGGGCTAAAGAGCCCGACTGATATCACAGGCATTTATTGATAATGCAACTTGTGAGGAAGAAATCTGGGGAATTGTTGTTCTTCATGTTTTCCTCTGCAAGCAAGCAAATCATATGGATTTATCAGAAACACACAATGCTTTATCTAGCTCAAGAGAAAAAAGAATAGTGTTTATTTTTCTGTGGAGGAATGTTCTCTTTCAGTTTGGAGAGTCTTTCAGTTGCCTGAGCTGGCACTGTATACCTTTTGGCCTCCGCCAGGGCTATTGCTCTGGTTTAATTCAGTGCTATCTTTAACCTGATTACTATTTACTATTTGTGCTGCGATAATATTTCCAAGCTGCAGTAGAGGAGAAGGGTTTCATTGTGTTAGGTGCTGTACAAACACACAACTGAAAGATAGCTCTTGCCTTCAACCGTGCAACTAAGCAGCTCCTAAGCTGACTGCTGGCACACAGGGAGGAAAACATCAGCAGCAGGCTGGGCTGAGGGCTTGAGTTTGCTTCCCATTCCCAACTGTGCAATCTCAAGCAATTGGCTCTCCCCCATCTCATTTAACTTGTGCACTGCTGTACAGAAAGCCCGGCTGAAAGACAGTGATGGGTGGTGGGAACAGCTTCCTGTCTCCTGCTTCTTTCCCCTTGTGGCACCTGGTATTTAAGCAGATCATTTGCATCTGCCTTCTCCACGTGCCAGTGGGCACACAGGAAGAAAATGCTGAAAAGCCTGAAAATTAAAGCAGTGCCCTGCCTGACAGTCACTCTGCAAAGTGTTAAGAAGACATTTCTGTAACAAGAAAAATCCTTTCCCAGAAATCTTAGCAGAGTCCTAAGAACATTTTGTTTGGCAGCAATAGAGTAGCCTCCTGCTCCAACAGTGTTTTGGGCCCTTTCTTACTGGTTGAGGGCAGCATCCAAAAGACCATTAGGAAGGGTAGTGTTTGGTTTAGTTTCATCATTTACCTCATCAAAGCCTGAGGTCTCAGTTATCTTGCAGGATGGAGCCTTTTGCCAGAGGAGGTTTGGTTGGGTCAATGTCCACCTGTCTGGGTCTGGCAGGAGGGATCCAAGTCTCTCCTCCAAGCCGTTGATTGCAAGACCACCCTCAAGAAATGGACCTTGAGTGAGGCCAGAGGGCTGGTGAAAGTGTTACTTTCTTCTGTGCATTGGAATGAGTCATGGCTCCATACAGCCATTCTCACTTTCCAGTGCATGAACTTAAATTCCAAGAGTCAACCATGCTCAATGTGAGTTTCAGGCAATCCAGGGGAGGGCAGAGGAGAAGGAAAAAGACAGAAATACTCTTTTCCAGCACTGGATTAATTTTCCAGATTTTATGTTAACACCCTCTCTCTCTTGGCAATATTTCAACTCTGTCTAGATTTTGATATTCCTCAAGTAGACATTTACTGAGTCATTCCCAGCTGCACAGCAAGGATGTGCATTAGAAGGTGCTTCCAAGGAAATAGGAGTGAAATAACAAACGAGGGAGAGCACAGTTCTGTGGGCTCTCCAAGTGGAGTTTGGATTCTTTCATTAAAATGCAGCAGCACCTTGCACTTCTTGAACTATTTGCCTGTCTTATGATAAAACCTACTACTGCAAATATCCTTGCAAATGATCCTGTGGATAAAAAGACTTAGTTGACTTGATACCTTTGATAACAAACTAAATACAGTCTGTAATGTGACACATAAAGTCCATCTTCCCAGGGGCTGCGGGCACAGCCCAAATGACCATTACATGCAAAACTCAAGAAAGACTCTACAAAGAGCTTCCTTCTCGAGAAAGAAATAAAAATAGCTATAAAGATATTTCTGTTGTTTAGGGGAATATGTCAAAATGACACCAGTTTTGGAAGACAAGGTGGCAAACCCACAATTAACGTTTGCCTTTTCACTCACGTTACTGTCATTTAAAAACAGAATACATACAGTAGACAGGATAATTCTATAATTTCTTTATATAGACACTAATAAATTGTATTCAAGACTGTGTCTGTGTTTTCTCAAAGCCCCACCAATCTCCCAGCTCCTGCATGTTTCTTCAGTTCCCTGCGGCTTTGTCCCTGGATTGCAAGCTCTCTTGTCAGAACTTGGTGTAGGATAGAGGGGTCTTTCTTTTGCACTTCTGAAGTGGATAGCATGTTTTTAGCAGTATTCTAATCTTAATGTATACATAAAATAATGAAAATAATTGTCTCCTAATAGGACTTTCATAAGTAGCGTATGGCACATTGCCCTTATTGTAGAAAAGTATGTCTTTGTAGATAAGAAATGTCAATTAAAGTGTAACCTTTGTGGAGGACAGTTTATATATGCAAATTTTTTAAAAAATCGGTACGTTTCTGGGTTTTGTTGTTTGGGTGTTTCGTGTTTTTTTACGCACAGTTATGAGTGGTAAAGGAAAAGTAATGTACAGGAACTGAACCAGCATATTGTATCAGCACAGTAAATAACATCATAATGACTATGTTATCATAGTGGGGCACAGTTTTGTATGCGAATGTTACCTCAAATACAGTCAACTATCTGCAATAAAGATCATTTATTGTAGGAAATGTAAGAATAATTTCATGTTCTTTTGTTATTACAATTGATTTTCAGAAGAATATCATAGAGTTACACAAATCTAAGCTAATGGACACTTGCTTTCACCAGCTTATTGCTTGCTGCTTGTATAGTGGACGTCACACAAGGCTTTCTAAAATATGACAGGGAGCATGGGCTGAATGAGATAGAGACACAGTTGTGCACTTCCTCATGCCAATGTCATGGGCAAGTAACAGAGGGCAAGAGGGAGCTCATGCAGCTGCCCTGGTGACATACTTCACAGTTGGATAGTTTTACAATAATTCGATTTCTGGGCCATTTCCTAATTCCTAAGATTACCACTCTCTCGGGCACTCTGGGAAATTAAACTCTGAATCTATATAGACTCAGGAGAACAGAAGTAAAAATGATTTTCACAGCCTTAACACTCTAAAAGAAGTAGTATTTGCTCTTAATGTAATCTAAAAAACCCTGCAGTTAAATATCTTGTGTGGTAACTGCATGATAGTGCAGCTGAAAATGAACCTTATGTTTGTATTGGCCACATACAAGTAAAATGCTTAAAGCAAGGAAAATTTTGCTCTTCCCATCACAATTCCATTTGAAAAAATTACTTCCCTAAACTCCTTCATTTAGCAGAACTTTTGCCTGAGATGTGCTGCTTTTCCCTCTTCTGAATTCCTGACACAATATAAATCAAACAAATTCAAGATAGCAAAGCCGGGAAAATCATTATAATCGCAAAACCATCAAAAAGGTCAACAAGAAGGAGAACAACAATAGGATTCTGGTAACTGTTTGGGAAGAAACTATTCTTGCTGCAGTGAAACTCACTGTTTTCATAACAACAAATTAAATACCAAGGTAATTCCCTGGAGCCTTCAGCAGCGAGGCTGTGTGGCAGCGGCAGCAGCCGCTCCAGCACAATGCACAGTGTCATTAGGAAAACCCGCTGGCTGCTGAGCCACCTTGAGGTTACATTGGAGCCCAGCCTACCTTTTCAAAGCACTGCATTGTTACTCTTCTCTTCCTCCCATTCCTGTCCGTTTCCCTATTCTCCTCTCTTCCTGTCCCCTGTCAGGCAGACACGTTTTAGAATCCATTCATAATAAGAGGAGTTGAGTGTTGTCATACCGGGGCAGGTGGCTGGAATGCTGGCCAGTTGGAAATGAGGGAGTTACAGCTGCACCTCTTTTTCAGGATTTTTTTTTTTGCTTGTTGGTGCCTTATATGCATCCTAAAAATGTGTAATTGGTCAAGTGTAAGCTGTTCTCTTACACTCAAATGGCACAGGAGACATGTCAGTAGGGTAGGTGCACTGCAAACACCCATTCTGAAAAAGAGTGGTATTTGCTTTGGCTGTTCAAAGTTGAAGAATGAAAAATCAAGACTGGCCTTTCTGAGACTCCTGTTACTCATCTACGAAATGTGATGTCCTATATATCAAAGTGTTTCAATGATGGTTGCCAAGGAACTGCAGGTATCAAAGCAACTTTCTTAATACTTTGCACTGGGGAGCTTAGATTTTCTTGTCTAGCATGCAAAAATGAATATAATTTATCAATTATGGGGTGAATAGAAGTGTTTACATTACTGTGTCTGTCCTTGTCTGAGCAACAGGCAGAAACATAATTTATAAACAGCCAGAGTGTAACAAAAAGAATCACATTTACTAAAAAATCCCCTCATTAAATGTCAGATAAACAACATGCTGCAGCAATGCAGTCATTGGGGTACTTGGTCCCTGCCAACTGACAGGTTTAAAATAACCATTCTTATGCAATGAACAGCTATAGAAGCTTCACTGGGTAATAAATACCCACGTAACAACAATAGTCAACTTTATCCTCCAAACCTGTTCACCACGTAGCCTGAGGCTTGGTTTGTAAGGTCTAAAATATGTATGTTTGCTGTGCTGTTTCACAGCATTTTCAGGTAAATTCCTGCTAACTTACCTTGCAGACAAGGCCCAGTATCTTCAGTCCTTTCACTGAAGCACCTGGCTGATGTAACTTCGTGATTTCATGAGATTCACAGCACAGTGAAATGAAGAGTCAGAGAGATGGTAAGGGGGAATTTGTTCCTCCTCCTTCTCTGGACTCATAATTTCTTTCTTTCTCATTTTTCCATACTGTAATCTGAGGCTGACTGCCTTTGTCCTGGAGTCAGGCACTGCTGGGCCTTTCTGACTCACAGTTAACTCTTCTGCAAATGAAAATGAATGGAATCGAGGAGAGTTTTATAAAGATTCTACTCTTCAAAATAAATTGTCAACATCAAAATTATAAAACAAAAAACAAAAAGAAGAAACTATTCTGAAAAACTGAATCTACATTAAATTTTAAACCCAGAGATCTGGTCTGTCTCCTATGTACTCAAGCTCTTCCCTCAGATCAGGTAGCTTCTGCATCTGGTCCAGAACTTCTGAGTCAAAGAAACTTTTAAATTTTTCTCTGGATTTCCTTAGAGATAACAAGTGATATATCAAATGCATAAATAATTGTTCAGTGAATTTACTGTTAATAACACTTTTTACTTCAAACTGGATTTGAAAAGACGTGGGAAAAAACTAGTGTTTAATTTCCTACTAATGCTTTGCCATTAGAGGCCACTATCGTGGTCCAACCATCGTTTTCTGAGACTGCTTATTTTATTCCTTTCAGTAGTAAAAGAAACTGTTGCAGGCTTAAATATCTGTCAGATTCAAGAAAGCCTGTTCTGGCTCAATGTGTGTCCTGTTTTGTAGCATAGAGTCTAAAATCCACTTTAGAACAGTTCATTGTTTTTCTGATGACCCTTTGATCTACAGTTGCAAACACAAATAAGCATGAGGCAAGACTTCCCTCAGTCTCAGAAAGGAGAGCTGTGAATGGCTGAATATCAAGTTCTCTGGACATTTGCATGCTTCAAACGACACACACTCGATTTTACTTCACTTGATATGAAATTGTGGGGTGGAAAAGATTGGTGAGAGTATCACAGAGGTATGGAATGCATTTGCTGAAGAAACTGAAAAAACTGCTGGGAACCCTAGGTTTCATTTTGGTTGCCTAGACTGCAATATAATGAAAGCAGCATTCCTCTTCATGAAGCAATTTCTGCCCTTACTTTTGCTAAATTCCTACCAGGAGTAAGTTTTCTTGGAATAGTGGGGAAATAAACAATGAACCAGAGATTCAAACTGTAGGTATTCTGTGATGTCAACAATAATGTGGATGAAAGCAATCCCCAGACCATTATCTTTACATAAATTAGATGCTAGCCTTTTGGTGCAAAGTATCTTAATTTTTCCTAAGTTCTAACGCATACATTTGCAGAGGTCTGCTTACCAGTGGCCAGATCAACATAGTTACGAAAGAACAGTTTTATTTAAAAGGAAAAACAAGTTTGTTCTCTCCAGGAAAACATCCTCCTCCACTTCCAGGGATTTACAACTCATTAAGGAGACCATAATCACCAGAACTCTGTTAAAGACATTTGTCTGAAGTTACCAAACAGTAGGATGCACAACAGGACAGAGGGAAGCTTCTATTTCAGGCTGGTCCAGATAAGGGTGGCAGAGGACAGCAAACCAAATCTGTTCTTGTTTTGGTTATTGTTAAAGTTCTCTGAAACTCACCTCACCATGATTGTCAAATGAAATCTGTTGAGAAGACCCAGTGTGAACATGGAGGGTTGAAAGTCTAGTCCTGTTGAATGCAACCACAAGATCACAACAGGCTTTTCTTTTGTCCTTTGCATATTACATAAGACATTGTTAATTCATCTTTCAAGTGTTCCTTGACTTTACGGTAAACATTTACACCTGATATTAGTTTTACTTTGTGGAAGTGAAATGCTAAACTTAGAATCACCATTTAATCATATGTTTCCTGTGCATTCCACCTGAGCACTGTTGAGGCAAGCTTTCCTTCTAATTACAGCGGTGAGCTGAAGAACCAGTGATTAAAATAAGATCAGCTTTTCCTTAAATACCGTTGTACTTCAGGAGAGCGATCAAAGTCAGTAGTTGCTTTCAGAGATATGCTAATTTACAGCACACAAACTTCTTAAATGAAGAAGAGTGACCCTCTTTTCCTTGCTTAGATTTAGAAAAAAAGAAAAACCCAAACTAAACAGTTCAGTCTACTGAGCAATCTTTCTGTTGAAAAACTCAGTCTTCCTTTCAGGCTAACAGAGGACTCAGCCCCAATAAGGCTAAAGCATTTGCCAAAAAGCCTCAGGGAAATCGTGTTCTGTCTATAACTTTGTTTTCACAGTAACACATTGATTTTTTCTTTAATTTTTTAAAATTTGCTTTTCAGTAAGGAGAAGGAGATTTTTGTTGTGTTCTCAGCTAGTGCTTGCGAAGCACTTTTAGATCCATGGTGAAATAATGTGTGACATGCATGTATACATGGTACATGCATGTATACATTGTTATAAAGTGTTACACATAATTATTTTTGTTTCCTCCAAGTTCCTGGTGGCTTGTGAGGCATGATTACAGCATCTGAAACCGAAACCAAACCCAGAATAATTGGTCAGATTTACAAAGAGTTCTAGTAACTCTCTGGTAAGAGTTACGTGTCGTTTAGGGGAAGCCTGAATGAGCACAAACTCCAATTGCTCCTCGAGGCACCTGGACAAGCTGATCCCTGGGAAGGAGGGGGGTGCACAGCCTATCCTACCCTGGGCTCTGCTCTTTGTGAATGCTGGAACTGGATCAAAAAAGGTTCCCTCTAAGTATGTCTAACACACTGGTGGTAACAGTGGGAAATGGCCACTTGTGAGATACCTTGTTCTTTATCTGGGAACAGGTATATCTCTGTAACCCTGTACAGGCATATCTCTGTATCTTCAGGATCAGTCACACTAACCTACAGTGGAGCTTTGCTGCGTGCCAACGTGAGCACATTTTCATGGTAACTGCAAGAGAGGGCAGCAAAACCTTCCTCCAAAGCAGAATGCTGACAGAAAAGCAGCTCGTTAAAATGTCTGTTAAGCTGTGAGGTATTTAGGCTTCTGATTAAATGTAAAAATATCCAGGGCATATCTGCTCTGTAGGCCACAGAAGCAGAGTGTCACTCGTTGTTTTTCTTTGGTAATAAGTGATCCTATTGATGACTGTTTGGAAATATCCTATCATTTAAAATCAGAATGCCCAGCAATTGTGCTCTGATATGAAACAGACTGTTTTAACTATCCAAAACAAATGGTAGGATGGGCTTGAACCAGTTCTTGTGGCCAGGACACTCTGAACTCACTTTGACTCAGTACAGGTGTTGAAATCACCACAGGATTATCCCTGGAGGTGGGTAATCCTTTAAAGGTTCAGAGCTTTGGGTTAGATAAAAATCTAAACATTTGAATGTTTATCTGAAACCTTATCTCAGTCATCTAAACTCCTGGAGGCTGAACACCCATCAGTTGCACATCTACAAGTAAAAAAGTAGTAGGGTCTCTTGTTTCTACAGACTTATAGCCTGATCCTGACATCTCTGAATAAACAAAACCTCACATTGATATCAACTTGCCTTTGAGCTGGGGTACGGGGAATGGGAAGTTCCCTTCAGCTAAAAGTGACCACAAACATTATCTGATGGGGGTGGAGGAGGAAGTTTTGGTTACAAAATATAGGATTTTTTTTTCTCATGGAAGTCACTCACAGCGATTTTATTTTTTTTTTTCCACTGAAAATCTGTATCCTTGAAAATTGCTAAAAAAGCTTTGGCAATTTTCCTTTATTTTATCACCCAGAAAAAAAAAAATCTTCATAATGAAAATAATGAAGTGCTATGATTTTAAGTCCATACTGGCATTTTGACTCAGGTCTCCTTAACTGAAGCTGTGTGCTGTGGTACCTTGAAAGAAGCATAAGAAAGACTTTGTGAAACATGGACACTGCAGTTCACAGCACTGGATTATGTCAGTGCAGAGATATTTTGCTTTTCTACTGCAGCACATCAGATTTTTCCATTTTGCACCAAATGTTTTGCTCATTTCTGTCATTTCAATCAACAAAACAATTTTGCTAAGTGGAGAAAAATTAACTTATGTCTATTAAAATGTGTGAGAGTACAATACTTTTGAAGAAGGGGGGGGGTAAAGGGAGAGTTTGAGTAATTACTCCTATCCTTTGCTGACATTCCCATGTTATTTTGTTGTGGGATGCATTCCAGGCTGTATCAGAGGTATATGTGTGAAGGAACTGGGTGTACCCTGGATATTTAGTGCATACAGACCCATTTCACAGAGTCAGGACCATTGCTTTCTCCTCAAGGCCTGCTGAAGCCAGAAGCGCTGCTAGCTCCCGGTTCCCACACCTCCATGGAAAGAAAAGCTGCCACAAGGGAAGAAATGGAGAAAGGAGAGAGGAAATCCATCAGGTGTGACAGTGGCTGGAAATGGTAGATACAGGTTCAGTTTTCTACTCCACCACAAATTCTCTCCTTCACCTTAGAGGACTCTTTTTGTCTATGTTTTCCCTGTTGACTGTAGATGCTAACACTTCTATCTTAAGGGGTATTTCAAAGATAAGCACTAAAAAACCCCACAAAATCACTCAGTTTAACGCAGTTACAGAAACTACAGATGCTCAGGGAACAGACAAGAAACTGGAATGCACTACTTTTTGTCAAGCATATACAGGCACTTTATCAAGGTCTGGCCCACTTGTCTATGCTTATGTTCTTAAGATGAGCCTTTTTCATGCCCCTAACACATTAGTATAATAGAGAATTAACATTGTTTTCCAGTATTTTAGAGGTTGGGAAGAGAATTCAAACATTTCCCCTTTCCTTTTCCTACTGATATGCCAGTTACCGTCCCAAGTTCAAAGGGCAATTCTGCTCATTCCTGTACTTTTGGAACCATGTGTGTAGATGCCACACCACTCTTGTAACAACACTCTCGCTTTGGGAATAAAAAAAATGCACTTATTTGTTTGTTTTGGGACTGCCAGTAGGGTCACAAGATTAATGGTCATTACTTAGAAAGATGTTAGTATGACTCTTCTTTGATACAGCAATTTCAATTTGGTATCTGGAGACGAAGTGCTATTCAGAGTTTCACAGAATAATTATTTTCTCCTGTCCATGGCACAGTAGTCTCCTTTTGGCAGTGAAAAGATCTTGTATGAAAATGGAGGAAATGATTTACCTTGTATTATTACATTCTGAGGCTCAGGAGAATCATAATTCCACTTATGTTGAAGAAAACTATTTTCATTCTCATGGCATTTTTCAAGCATCATTGTGCTTTGATATCTTATTCTCTGTCAAGCTTCCCTATTTAAGCAGTACACTTGTTTTCCCTGGTTAACTACCTTTTATATGTACAAATGTTGTTTCTCATCCATGTTTTATGCTTCAAATAAAAATGCTAATTTAGTTCATGCGGAAAGACACGATTTCTTTTTCTTTCTGGGTAGCTGTGCTGTCACCAAGATGATTTCAAGTAGGTCAGTAAAATGCTTTATTTTATAAAAGACATTACTTTCTCAGTTCTGCTCCTTGTGAGTATTGCTCTGAACATCCTACCCCTTAGAGAGGCTGCCCAAAAATCAGGGCCTTTCTTTCAGAGTTGCAGAGGAGAGTTTTTTTGAAGGGGGTGGAGAGGGGAAAAGAATGACACAAGAGAAAATGCATCTCAGTGAGTCATGAGTCCAAGGCAATCTGCCCACCTGCTCCTCAGTGTGCCCTGGGTTCTCCCAGCAGTGCTGGTGTTCGTTGCAGAGTGGGAGAGGGATCAGGAGCTCGCACCACCCCTCAGAGGCATGCATTCCTCAACTGCAAACACATCTGGGATCCCTCTCTCGCTTCATTCTCTCGCCCACATCGCTCTGGGGGAAATTCTTGCAGGATGCTTCCTGTTTTTCACTTAATCCTCTCTCATCTTTAAATTCTATTAAACTGGGCACTATGAAAGCTTCCAATGATTTATTAATTGAGAATTTTTTTCATGGAACTACTTGGTACTTGCAGCAAGCATTCTCCAGCCTTGTCAACACCATAATTTTTTGGCTGAGGTTTCTCAGCACGGTGGTAAGAGGTGCTGGGTCTTGTCCACCTTATGCATTACCACAGAAGCGCTGACTCAGTTCCAGGCAGGTTTTAGCCTCCCAGACCTGTAAAAATCAGTTGCACTTGTCTCAGTGAAGGTGTCATTTGAAGCTTATAGTCACCTGCCACACAGCAAAGAACATGTACCTTGGTACTCTGAGGCCCCCAGCGCAAGAAGGACATGGATCTGCTGAAACAAGCCCACAGGAGGGCCACGAAGATGCTGAGAGGGCTAGAGCATCTCTCCTAAGAAGACAGACTGAGAGAGCTGGCATTGTTCAAGAGGTTCAGTAGAGATGAGGTATTCAAAAGAAAATCTTTACTTGGAGGACGGTGATGCACTGGAACAGGTTGTCTAGAGAAGCTGCGGGTACCCCATTCCTGGAGGTGTTCAAGGCCAGGTTGGATAGAGCCCTGAGCAAGGAATCTAGTGGAAGGTGTCCCTGCCCATGGCAGAGGGGTTGGAATCTGTGAGGTCCCTTCCAGCCCAAATCATTCTGTCATTCTATCGGCAAAAACTGGTTACTCTAGAATTCACTAGTGGACAAGTATTGCTCTTAATTTGTGTGCTGAGCCCTGAGGTGATGATTTGTGTTCATTTCATATTTTTCTTGGGTTTTTTTCGGGAGATATCTAGAGAGTCAGCTGTGTGAAGATCTGTATAAACTCATATGTTCCCAGAAACCATTAAGGGTACATGTTGCTGTGCTTCAATTTGCTATGTCAACTTGCACATACACCTCTCACATTCTATACACAAGCAATAAAAGAGAAAACTGGAAATGCCAAACATTTGCAGTGGCTGCCTTCCACAAACAATACTACCAACTCAGACACTTCCTAGAGATTATTTTAAGGTGACATATTTTCCAGTTAACTCAAAAAGAAAGCAACGGCAATTAAATGTCCTGGCTGTAGATATTTCCCTGATAAAATGTGTTAAGAATTGCTCAGCCTTGTGCCACAGCAACAAGCAGCTTTCTGAACTACAATCCACCTGGTAGAAATTCAGATGACCCAGGTATTAAGCAGAGTATTGGCCATCATTTCACAAATGGTCGAAAATGTATTGCACTGCTAGCTTTAGTAACAAAACTGGTTGTGACATCATTGTTACATTTAAGTGGAGCTTGTTTCTATGATCCATGAGGGAGAAAAAACATTTTATACCGTGGTGGTAAATGAAGAGTAGGTAAGAGATGCATTCCCAGGTAGGGAAGACACTGCAGAAGAAACTGGAAGCACAGGGGGCAAGTGAACAGAGCAGAGTGTCAGGGCCAATAACAGGGAGCTGCCAGTCCATGTATACATACACACATATATATACATATGTGTATATACACACACAGCCCATTCTAAATACAGACAAATTTTCTACTTTGTGCAATTCATATGGACAGGAATCCCAGCTCAGTGGATGTTATTCAAAGTATTCCACCACCCCCTGAAAAAAAAGTAAGTTTTTTCTGCTGTGTCAGGACAGGCAAACTGGTTCAAAGCACTTAAGCCAGCAAACACGTCTGCAATGCAGCCCAGCCTAAAGGCAGCAACAGACTAATCATTTAATAAGGCTGCTCCATCAGGCTTAATTTCAGCCCTTAAAATATCTTGCATGATTGGACCTTTGGATGAGACTCGTACATTATAGAAGTGCATTATTTCTTAAATAGTAAATTCTTTGGGGCAGGAACCCCAAGTTCCTACAGGTCTCTATTTGCAGAGGACTCGTTCAAGGATCTCTCCACTATTACAACCTCAGAAGGCACAGTGGTCAGAGTGCATTTCAGATGTTTAAAATGCTTTGGTTTTTACGGCTAAAGATGTAATCTTGCATTTCTTTTACTGACACGGTATCATACACATACAGCAAATGGTACCAGCCAGTGAGCAAGCCCTGATTCAGAAGTGTATATACTCCAGTGGTGCCAGCATCAGCCAACAATAACGTGCTGTCAGAAACCTGGATTAGCCCTCAGACTAGGTGAAAAGAAAGGATTACATGAAATCCACTGATAGTATTCCAGGCTCTGAGAATGGGAATGTGGAACAAAACATTGTATACTAACCTAAGAAACTAGATGGAAAATGTAAGAAAGTGACAAGACGCAGCAGCCTGATGGAAAACTGCCAAGCATTGTACGGCTCCTGACAGGTAGAGTTGTGGAACAAAATACTTGGTGTACTGTAGAAATGTGGCTCTAACCTCTTTCTCATTTTTCTTTCTAATTTTTCTCTTCCAAAATTTATACTTATAAACCATGAACAGAGCACCTTTGTTCTAACTCTGCACATAGCCTGAAACCACCTGAAATATGTGAGTCTCCTAACAGGGACAACATATTCTCAACCCCCTAAAGACATGTAAGTCATCAAGTCCATTAATTACTTTGCTGCTGATAGAATTGGTAGAACCACGTAGCTGCTGCATTTGTCCCAAAAACCCAAACTACAGCACCACCCTCAGCTACTCCCAGCGCTGCTCCTGCAAAAACCTTCATCTCTCAGCCAAGGCTGTTTACAAGGCAACCTGCGGGATGCCAGCTGCAGAGATGGAGGTGCTGCTGGGTTTTGCCACATGATGGAAGAAGACCTTCTGCTTGGCTGACCTTCCTGCAAAGGCAACAAGCAGACAGGCTACTAGGATTGCAACTTTTCCTGCAGCCAATCAGATAAAAATTCCCCTCCTCTGATTGTGTGACATTTTGTCAGAAAAGCAAGAGATCATAGGCTGGAGGAGCCCCTGGGTGAGGCACAGGCCTCTGCTCAGAGCCACTCTTGCCTTCCCTCTATGAGTGCCTAGGTCACCCTATGTGGGTGCTGCTACCAGCTGCCAACCATGACCATGAGCTGTTTGTCTTGGAGCTGTCTTGCCAGTTCGAAAGAGAGGTCTCCTACAGCTCTCATCCCTAGGCTAATCCATCCTGCTGTTTGCACGAGTCCCAGAAGACTCAGGGCTCAGTTCACTGTGAATTAGAAGGACAAGAGATTTGATTTTCTTTTGGATTCCTTGCCACCAGCGATAAAAACAAACTGCCATTCAGCTCTTATCTGCCAAGCTCTGTATATGTGAATTTTGTTTCCTGTTATTGCAGCAACAGTAGGGATGGAGAAATGCTCTTGATTTCCTTTTTGAGAAGAATTTTCTTTTCTAAACAATTGGTATTAACCAGAACAAAACAACCAAGAAACAGCATGCTCATTTCACAGATTTCCAGTAATGTTAGAGCTCTGTACATTGTTTCAGCTCCTGCTGAGATGAAGTTTGATTACATTAATATTAGCCAGCCATTTAATTTGTTTAACTCAGGGACACTTTCACTACAAGCTTCCTGAACCCTGAGAAACTGGCTCTGCTCGCAGTAGCAAGGATGGGCAAAGAATGACGATAGGGTTTTTGCCTGACTTCTAGGAAAATACCTGTGTATGTTCATAAAGTGCCTGTTCACGTGCATTTTCATGTGGGTGTGTGACTGTATTTGCCAGCAGAGACTTAGGTGTGTCCTGCACTAGTGGCTTCTGACCAATCTCCTCCAGCCTGACACTGACAAAGGAGCATAGGTTACAAGACTAAGGTCCTGCAAATATAACAGTCAAACATAAGAGACGCTTCAGAGAAGGGCCACTCAAGGGTGAAGCTGCTGGGTGAACTTCCTAGAGAAGGTACCTGACAGTGCAGTAAAAGTTTCATTTGGAGCCTGATGCAAAGTGGCCACAAACCAAGGAGCTCGCAGGTAGATCCCAACAACCCCAGCAGGTTTCCCAGTGTGACCATGCTCTGCTGCAGCCCGGCTCAGGTGGAGCTGAGCAAACCTATGGTACAGTCAGTATCACCTGCTTGCTCACTTGTCCCTGTGGTCAGGACCTGACTTACCCAGCCGACCACGTAACTGTACAGCCCATACGACTTCTGATGTAGGTCCACATGGAATATTGGTCAAAATCATGGGTCTGACTAAAAGAGTCACACTAATTCAAAGGTTCTCAAAATTAGTACTTGCAAAGAAGGTCTCAACCCTGTCTTAGATGAATCTGTCAGTGCAGGGCACTGGCTGACCATGGGCTACTGGGTGAATGCAATGCACTCGCCTAAATGAAAAAGCTTGAGGGCTTTCCCTTCATGAGTTTGTTTGTGACAAATGAAATAAGCAGAGCAAGTAAAGGAAACACCACTTCCTTGCACAGTGGACATGCTTTGGGCAAGCCCAGTCTTACATGTCTCCCAAGACCTTGGGAGGTAGGAGTACAACATCCATGTTTTTCCTATGGTACCCTTATTGCCGCTCAGCTTCCTTCCTGGCGCACATACTGTTACAGGAGCGGGGGATGGAGAAGTAGAGATTAGACAGACAGGACCATTGATATTACTCCCCAAAAGACCAGATCCAGTCCTCTTGTTCCCTAAAGAAAACTGTATCAGGGTACATGAGTCACTTTCTGCAACTACAGGTCAACAAGGGACACAGGCTCTAGAGCCAGGCTGCCCAGCAGCAGCCCAGTCTTTACAGCAGGATGATGAATTATTGGAGACCTAAGTACATTGTGATGAGGTGGCATAACCATTATCTATTCTACAATGAAACAGCTTGCACTTCTCATGGAGACCTCATCAGAACTGTAACTTTTCAGTTTAAATCTTATCATACTGCATGAGCAGCTGGTTTACGTTTTGCATTGTCCATTTCAAGGAATTATTCTCCTCCATTTGTTTCTTAAAAATTAATATCTTGCATCTTGCCTTACTTTGATGGTTTGTTTTACGTTTCAGGAATGCAAAACAATTGCACAATAAATCACTGGAGGAATGTACATGAGGGTTATTTGTCATGGTTATAAATAAATGAACTTTAGCAATAGTTGATAAACAGAAGATTATGGACAATTTGGGCAGGCTCTCAAAAAGATCAGACCATGACTTTAGCCTTTTAATAACAAGCTTTATTTTATTGTCCCATAACCCACTAGAAACACTGCATGCAGGGTGGCCAGCTGCCTCTCCAAGCTGGCAGCTGATTGCCAGGAATAGGCTATAAAGCCCTATTTATTCTTCTAAAGAGTGCCTGTGCCACACAGCTCTGCCAGGAGCAGACACCCAGCACCTGTGGAGACTTGACTGTCTGTGAAAATTGTGAAGAAAGTTCATCCCACAGATGCTTAAGTTTTAGGAACTTAGCTTTAACTGTTAAGATTAAATGAGAATCAAATTTGGACTTATGCCCCTTGGAATCGAACATGAACTCAGTTCATTACAGAAGAGATTCCAAACTGCAAATCATAATGTTCTCAAACACCTTAGAACCTTTCACAGTGTAAAGTCTTTTTTCATTTGGCACTACTGAAAATAAATGTCCTGCTGAAGAGAAGTAAGATTACCCATTTATTACAATGTTCCCTGAACCAAGGACAGAGAGAGAAAGAGTATATCCAGCCTTGAACTTGCCAATGAAAGTATTGGATGCTCCAATTTTTATGGTAAAAAAGTCACTGCAGTTCACATATCTTTGTAAGAGTTGGCCACTTCTGTGGCAATCTTAGTGCCCCCAAAAACCTAGGAAGACTTAGGTTCTCTGTTAACCATAATCCCATTTACTGCTACATTCACTTACAGAAGTTGAGCTGAATCTTGCTTAAACTTGCACTGCTGGAAGTCTAGATTTGGTCCAGCTCTGTGAGGAAGGAAGAGAGTGAAAGGATAAGCTGGGATTTTACTGGGAAAGCTTATTCCTTAAAAATACATCTCTGAGAACATATGCGTCTCTCTGAATACAGGGCCAAGGCTCAGGAATGCAGCAATTAATCTGATTTCAAACCCCAATTTGAATATGTACACATGTATTTTTGAAACACAATGATGGAAGGAGCAGTAATTGTAACAGATGTGCCAATCTTTCAGAAGCATATTTCAAAAGGGTAATTACCAGCAGTTACAAAGTAACCACCTTCATGATAATAGGATGCAATTAATTCAGACAGTTCCCTATCCATCAAGGTAAAGTGCAACAGAAAGCAAAGGGTGGGGGAAAAAGGCACTTAGGTATGCATGCCTCTGTGTCGGTGGGTTTGCAATTGCAGTCAGACCTAGCACTGCTCTTCAGACACTGATATCCGAATTGCTGCTATCTGCCAAAAATGCTTGTGTGCAGTACACAGCTCTTATTGTCTATTGTTGTTATCTCTCCAGACATCTATCTCGGGAATAGCTGAAGTGTCCTTTGCTTTTCTGTCTGAGGGTGTGGTGAGATGGCAAGGCTGGGCCGATACTGAGGCTTGCAGACGCCAAGGGACGGTGTGGGGGGGGAGGGGGGGATGCACCCCAGCCCACCTCCCCTCCCTGCCACCTCCCGTTGGCAGCTGACAGGCCAATAAACCAATTCAAGCCAGTAAACCAGCAGGAGACTAACCCCAGGAGTGGGGGAAATCACCCACGGCCAGTCTAGCGGGCTGAGTCCGTGCAGAAACACACGTGCCAAAGCTGGAGAGAAATAGCGTTGCTGGGAGGAAGAGAGACGGGGACACAGCCCCTGCACTGATGTTGCATGATGTTTGCTTTGCCCTGCTGTCTGACCTCACCCTCAGCTTCTAGGAACAGTGACCTACAGTGTCCTAGGAATGAGAGTTTCTTCTTCCAGCCTTTGGTAGACCAGCATGTATGGATGTCAGTGTGCTGGAATACAGGGGGTGTACTGTGCTTGGGGAAAGCATCAGCCCTGGAGCAGGAGATTATATATGAGCAAAGACAAATTATGTAAGGAAATTTGCCAAAAGACAGGACTACTACAGCTATGCAATCAACCAAATGCAGACTCAGCATCAGCTTCTTTCCTTATTCCTTCTTATCCGTGTCTCAGCACATTTGGGGCAAACAGAGCTGACGGGAAGTTTAACAGAAGCAGGGGTAGAAGTGGGGAAACTCTCTGAAAAGTGTCAAAAGTACTTAGAGTCTGGTAGGCAGAAATCATTGCCAGAAAGAAAGGATACTTTGATATAATCAGAAAGATTAATTTTCTGAATGTGAAGGACATTCAGAGACAAATACACCCCTGAAACTGGAGCCACAGTCATTCCTAAAGACCAGCTGGTAGCACCAGCAGCAAGGCACTACTCCCACCACAACCCCTCTTTGCTTGAGGAGACCCCCAAACCAAGGCCTGTGTGCCTGTTGCCCTCAGAATCTCTGCAGGCACACTGGCCTTGGAGAAAGAGCCACACTTTCTGTGGGAGAGCTTAGACCAGGCCAAGGTACAGCAGGCACACACAGGTCTTTGGAGAGCTGGCCCAGATCCAGGTTTGATGGAGTCCTTGGTACCAGGGAGTGCAGGGTGGGCAGGCGGGACCCCCCTGCAGATTCCTGCCCATGCACATCCTTTGCGCAGCCCCAGATGTCCACCAGATCCCTGGCAAAAGCGGCCGAGGAGCGCTCCTGCACTTGTACAGACAGGAAAATATGACAATTATCTGCCCGAAGGGGTTTCTGGTTCCATGACAACATACCAAACATGAAATGCTCCCACTTCTCTCAGGGGGAATTTTCAAGGCAGGAGGAGAGCACCTAGGTGCTACAGAAACAACACAGGCAGGTGCAGAGATCATACTACTGCAGAACACCTGGCAATTGTGAAAACTGCAGAAACCAGTCAACTGGTGTTGACACTTCATTGCAGAGCATATTTTCCTTTATGATTATTAAATCTTTCATCCTTTACTGGCACATTTTTTCTCCCCTCGCATAAACAGCTTTTGGTTTCCTGGAACAGAGTGAGCTCCTTCACACAGTCAGCCACAGCCCAGAAGAGCCACGGAGAGGAGAGTAAGCACTGAGGCATCCTCTTTGCTTTGTTGTTCTCATTTCAACTTGACAGACCTTGAGTTTTCATTACTAGGAGGCTCCAACAGCCTCTGTGGACAGAAAGGGAAGAGCCCAGGAGGCAGGGGGAATTCTCAGGGTGGGGTATGGGCTACAGACGCCTTCACCCTCCAGGCATCATTAGAGACTCGTCAAGGTGGGTAACCAGAGCCTTCCCTGGAGAGGCATTGCTCAGTGCAAACCCAACCTGTTCCTCACACTGCCCTCCAGCCAGACTGCACAGGGTTGTTGGGCCCTGTGCATTTTCATGCTCTCCTGCACACATTCATCACAGCTGGAACATGCTCTCTCATCGTCAGGGCCTGACCTGGACCCATGGGACAACCTGGAGTGATGAGGAAGTAACCCTGTACCTGCAGCACCACTGAGGTGGTTATTCTGCTGAGGTTTGGTCGTTGCTCCCCATCTCCTCACATCCAGCTTCCCCAGCCTGCAGAGCCTTCCCAGATAGCTCGGGCACCTGGAACAGTTCACGTGCTGCAATTTCAGTGTATGTGTTCTCTTACTGTACACATTGGTGCAGCACACAGATAGCATTCGGTTGTACATACCTTAAGAATATCCCTAAAAGCAGAGCTGAAGGCTCATCCACTCCTGGATCCAACCATGACGGGGGGTACCTGCACACAAGCATCCATACCCCATGCAGTGTCCTCTGTTTTCCCACAGCAGCATTACTTATCTAGAGCTGTTCAGGTTGTTCAGGTTAGAATAATAGAAACTACAGGAGGAAGACAAATAGTTTGCACAAAAGGGAACAGTGAGGGTTTTCTGTGGCAGACTTGTACTATCGGATAAGAACAGAGCAACCATTTCTAGTGGAAACTGTGTCGGATTCTCTGGGTGCATATGAGGTACCTGCTTTGTATCACGCTGAAAACACAGTAAGCTTCAAAATGGAACTAAATTATGTTGGTGTCCTACTGCTATGGGTTTAAAACACCAGCAAAACCCCATACATAACATTCTTACTCATGTGCTCTGCCTTTAAATGGTCTGTTGGACTCTCCACAGCTCTCTGTGGCTGAAGACGCCAGAAACCAACCAGCTCTTCAGTGCAGGTTTCTAGCCTCCTACGTTTGTGTATATCCAGTAAACACAGCTATTTGGCTCTGGCCAAGCCCTTGTGGTTTCTCCATGGAGTCTTTGTTGCCTAAAGAGCAAAAGACTTGAAATATGTGACTAATTATGATGTTTTACCCTGTTTGCATGTGCAGGACTAGAAATGCTTTGCTGAACAGACAGGGATCCTTTTTTCTAGTCATGCAAAGCACAAAGCATGATGGGGAGCTGAGGCAACTCATAGGAGCTGAGCTCCAGGAAGGACAACAGCCACAGCCCATCGGTGGGGCAGTCTAACAAATATTGGCAAGCAAAGCTTACCCAGCTTTAATCTAGGGGAGACTCTTGGGTTTGTTTCTGACTGGAAAGCTCACCAGGTAAGTTTGGACACCCCTGTTTGTTAGCTACTTCATCACTGTGTAAAGACCAATCTTCCTCTGCTCTGTCACACTTTGTGTGATGTTGTTGCTGTTTTCTGGCCATGCAGCTCAGTCACCTCAGCTACTGGACTTCCAAAGCAAACGCTTGCAGAATTCAGACTCAAAATGTGTACCCTGCAAACTTACCAGCCAACAAAAGTTTTGAAAGCAAGCTTGAAAGAAATACGAGTTAGCTAGAACAGCCTGTTTAAAGTCCAAATTCAAATGAGTACTCATAGAAAATATGTTGTAGTATACACCCATATTTTATGACACAACAATAATAATCGTAATACCACCTGACTTTCATCTGTAGATCTCGAAGCCAGTCCACAAGATATTAAGCATCCTTAGAGTAGCTACTTTGAATGGGCACTTTTTCAGCTGCTGACAATATTTAAATTACTGAAACAGATTAAATGATATCATTAACTAATCACTTGCCAAGCCTTTTTACGTCAAGTTGCTACCTGGAGCAAAGTATTATGCTTAATTTTGGAACAACCAACAGCTATGGTTTATCAGGGCAACTGTAAGCATAAACAATAAACTTAACTGCACAAAGGTCCATTTGCATGGCCTAATTTAGTTTTTGCCAGTTGTATACAGCGTTGTTTCAGCCATGCAGATGCTATTCTACTGAAATCAGTTGACATCTAAGGGAGTACAAGTGACTTGGGGAAAACAAAGCCTTAGCTTTCCAAAGATGATGCAAAGTATATCAGAGTGGATCAGTACAGAATATAAGTATAAATCAACAAGAAGTGAACACCTCAAACCTGGCAGAGCAATCAGGGCTTAAGTGGATCTGCTTGACAGAGGGAGGGGAGAGACTTAGGCCTACTCATGGGATGAGAAGTTATTTTTCTTCTTGCAAACTGCTGTTAAATTTTGTTATTGTGCAATATCAGGCTCTACTAAGTGGTAGATAGTGCATTAGATAGGCACAATGGGTGGTAGATGTGTATTAAGATATTGCATGAAGCAACAATATTTCCTAAACTTTCTCTGTCTTCTACCCAATACACAACGCAGAAAGCATGAAAACTACCCACAGGTTAGTGGTGGGTAGATTTGAAGGGCCCATATTGCACTTGAAGGTATTTTGACTGTGTTACAAATAGCCAGTCTCACAGTCTGCAATGTTTCGACGAAGTTACACAATACTTGTGCAGCTATTTTTCATTAAAACTTGGGGTCAGTATTGTTTGGACAATGCTGTCATACACATGGTGCTATTCTTGGGGTTGTCCACTGCAGGGCTAGGAGCTGGAATCGATGAGCCTGGTTCCCTTCCATCTCAGGCTGTTCTGTGACACTATTTTCAAAGTGCTAATTGAACTTCAAAACAAAAATTGAGTGTTTTGCCCTCACAGTGAGGCTCGAAGCCTGAAAATGCAACCAAAAGGTGTTTTAATGACTGAGGTACTGTCAAAAATAACATCTCAAGCTGCACTAAAGAGACAAAATATCATTTGCAGTGCTTAGTGTTTTCCATGCAACATATCTACATTTTATTTGGAAAATAAATCACAATTTCCAATCACAATTTGGAACATGAGAGAAGAGAGATTTTTGGATTTTCTGAGAACCAGGGAATACCCTACTGAGGTTACAGGTATGATGATGGGTTAACCAAGATCCACTTTTTTTTTGTGGGCATCAGGTAACACCTTAAGTATTGAACCTAGAGAGGGGAAAACAGGTATTCACTAGAAGTAAAGAAAATATCCTGAAAAATGGAACCTCTAGGCTGCCTGTCTGCCACAAAATGCACTTGCAGTCAAAATGCTACATGAAGTCAAGTTGTTTTATCAGTTTTTAATTAATTTTGAGATGACTTTAGTTGCCCCAAAATGAGAATATAAGTTTTTCCTTGTGAGTGATAAAATAAACAGACCTTGTAATGCAGTATAGTGCTCTCCCTCTCTCTCTCTGAAGCCTTTCTCTATATTTTTCAAAAAAAGAGGCAAAAGACAAGACTCTTCTACTCATGTAGCTCATGTTTTGCCAAAGCTTGCAAAAAGGCAGTGGTACCATTTTCATATGAGCCTATTGCAATGGAATTAGGAATTACTGTATTTTGTCTCATACCTCAGCCAGAGGTGGGGCCTTTGTATCAGTGCCAGGACAAGTAAAGCAACAATTGTCAGGTAACCTCAGACTGCAATTAAAATGAAGTCTGAAATAAAGGACTTCTGAACAGAAAGTCGTAGAAGAGAGACGGGCAGAGAAGAAATGTCTCAAGTTCAACAGAGACAAAGTCAGGCACCTATACCTGGGGAGGAATAACCCTGGGTACAAGTGCAGGCTGGAGGCTGACCTCCTGGAAAGCAGCTCTGCAGAGAGACCTGGGGGTCCTGGTGGACAACAAGCTGTCCATGGGTCAGCAATGTGTCCTGGTGGTCAAGATGGACAACGGGATCCTGGGGGACATTAGGAAGAGCATTGCCAGTGGGTCAAGGGAGGTGATCCTGCCCCTCTACTCAGCTCTCATGAGGGCTCACCTGGAGTGCTGTGACCAGTTCTGGGCTCCTTAGGAGGAGGGAGACATGGAGATCCTGGAGCAGGTCCAGCGGAGGTCCAATGGAGGGCAACAAAGATGATAAAGGGACAGGAGCATCTCCCTTATGAGAAAAGACTGAGGGAACTGGACTAGTTCAGCCTCAAGAAGAGGCCACTGAGAGTACACTTTATCAGTGTCTATCAATATCTCAAGGGAGGGTGCCAGGAGAGCAGATCCAGGATCTTCTCAGTGGTTCCAAGCAATAGAAAAAGAGACAATGGTCCGCAACTAATGGGCAGGAAATTCCCCCTGAATGTGAGGAAGAGCTGCTTTACTGTGCAGGAGAATGAGCACTGGAACTGATTGCCCAAAGGGTTTGTGGGATGTCCCTTACTGGGAGACTCCAGAACTGTCTGGATGCAATCCTGTACTATATGCTTTAGGATGACCCTGCTTGAGCAGGGAGGTTGACCCCTCTGAGGTCCCTTCCAACCTGACCCATCCTGTGATTCTGTGAAAAGTTAAACTGATGGTAGATACTAGCAACTATATTTTAACAAGAGGATCAAAATCTTACCATGATACTCAGTAAGACAATGAGATTCTAGAAGACAAATTTCAGATTAACTCCATGATGAAATATTGGGGGGATTCATTACTTTTAAGTCATAGTTGAATGAAATAATTTCACCTTGCAATATTTTAGTCAAACACATAAGTGATAGGGATGGAAAAGAAAAAAATTCCTAATGTTAATTTGAATGAACCAGAGGAAATGCTTATAAAAAGTAGGAAAAGATATAGTTTTATATGGTCTCTGTATCTTAGGGTTCTCTCACAGTCTTCACAGCACACAGAAATTACAGTTTTGCTCAGGCAAAACCTGCATTTTCAGCTTAGCAAGAGCCAAGTAACTGTATCAGTTCTCTGTAAATCAGAGCTGACTGTGGTCATTAGCTCCAACATGCAGAAGCAGGTCTGCAGACACGCAGGTGAAACCACAAATTGAGCCATGCTATGTACAAGTCTTCCAGCTATGACTTCCATTATTAGTAGAGCACCAGGGTGACACCCATCTTTACAACTCCCATTTTTGGGTACATCCCCTCAAGCCTTTCGTTTTCATTCATGGTAGAAGAAAAAACACCACCATCTCCTCTGGACCAGCCTATGTCAAGTAACACCCTCTGGTCAATAGAAATGCACTTCCAACCTTTCTGGTTCTTCAGAGACCGTGGCAAAGCTTTCACATACCTGAAAGCTGCAGCGCACAGCCGATCATGGTGCTGTGCAGGCTCAGGAGCTGGACCTGACGGTCCTTGTGTGTCCCTTCCAACTCAGCATATTCTGTGATCAGAAAGCTGAGGGGGCAGGACTTGCCTCTAACAGGTTCCATTTTTTAGGCAAAGCTACTCTCTACAAACTTGACTGGTTGGTCTCCTACTAGCAGCCACACTTATTTGAAGACTTACTGTGGCATGGCACAATGTGACTCACCTGGTCTGGGTGCTGCTCAGGGCCCACACATGGGCTATATTTACTACTCCATCGTCATTATTTTGCATCTGGAGTTAAGCATGTGCCTTGTAATTAGCAGCCTACTTAATTGATTTTTACCTTGCCCTCTCCAGAATAGTTTGACCAGATTGCTGGACTCTGTAGTGTACTCCTTCTTTGAATTTTACTGAGATTGTTTGCTTTGTAACTTCTCAGATGGCAGCTGGTTTGAAAGTACTGTATGCACTTGAAGTGTTTAGCCATCAAAACATTTTGATCTGAAATGTGGGACCAATCACATTTTGTATTTCCCAGGGCATTGGCTCAAGTCTTGCCCGCAGATTACTGTATAATCATAATCTCCTTTAGCATTTAGATACTGTCCTCCTCAGCAGATTTCCATGCCCTTTCCAGAAGGAGATAGTTTTGTTGTATACGTTTTTAGAACAGCACCTGTTTGGTGCACAGAGATAGAATGACTCCCCTTTGTATTAGGCCAAGAGCAGAGAAAAAAGAACTTTGATTTCCTCTTGCCGAGTCAGTATTCCAGTTACAAGTACCATCAATTTCTTCTACCTTAAAATTTTGTACATAATTTCTTTACTGGTTCTACTTTTCCAGCAAAATCAAGATGGACCATTGATGGCTAGTTCATGGTGCTCACTTAGGATCCACTGATTTTGTGACCGCATCTGCCTGCGAGCCCAGTCTCAGAATGATTACACATCCAGTATGGATCCATGGAAACAACTGGCTTTAGTGGAAATTGCAGCTTTTCTGGATTGATCTGCTTTGCTAAGGAGCAGGCAGGGCTGGGAAGTGGTCTGTCTTTCAAATTTGAATCATTTGTATGGTAACTGAAAGAAGAAAAAAAAATTGAACCCTCAGTGAAGCTCTCCAGTGCAGATGGCAGATGCCTCACATGCCTTTCCTGCTGAGCTATTTCTGCCACACTGGCTCCACAACTGGAGTTCCTGTGTGCAAAACAAGCTAAGGGGAACAACTGGTGTTGATTGTGGCAGAAATTTTGTTCTTGGGTCTGGTTCTACATTAAGTCCTTCTTGGGGATTGCTTTAATGCTTCTATTGATATTTCAGTGTTGTCCTTTTCATAAAAATATCTAAGGGTGACCTCCGAGAGCAGAGACTTCTCAGAAAATGTGAGAAGAAAAAGGGGGAAACTCTCTGTGAAAGAAAAATCATCTGAGATTTCACTTTGATCTTACTCTATTGTTTTGGTTTTGCTTCTTTTTGCAAAGTTCAAGTATTTTCTCGCCTGTAGCAATGCTAACAAATGTAACATGCTAACACACCCTTCTGCTTGTTGCTGATTACTATATTAAGATAGGTGTCAGATCAAAAAGCAGATGGAACAACAGAGGTCTAGTTTACACACTTTATTTAAACAGCTACATTAACTTAGAAATACCTTCCAGACTTCTATCACTGCTGTAAATTATTAAGATGCACAGACTGGTTTTGCATCTGCTACTGGAAGGAGTCGACAGGGCCGGCTCTGAAAAGCTTCGAAGGCTCTGCCTGTGTACAAGTCTCGAGCACATCTTCCCCGGGTGGTTTGGTTTCTTTATGCAGTAAAGATGCCCAGCATGCAGCGCCGAGCCAGGCTGAGTATGCCTTTGTGGACAAGTGCAACCCAGAGAGGAGCAGATTTCACTGAGAATGCTTCTTGTCCCCGAAATGCTAATTTGCTGGCATAAGCTTTAAATTGGAGTTTTACGAAATCCAAGGAGAATTGCTGCAGGGAAAATGACACAAGGGGGTGTAGGAGTAAATACCGTGGCTGGACACATTCAAACGCAGCCCACAGCATTTCCCCCTCTTGCCCCTCCTCCTTCCAGTCGGAGAGTTTAGCCCTCTTCTATGACAAATCACATTCCAAAAAAGTTAATGACTGCAAGCCTTAAATGACTTATTAAAAATCATTATAAGCCAGCTATAACTCCTTTAAGCAAGACCGAGCCCCACACCCTCTCGGTGGTGCCTTCAGAGAGCCGGCTGAGCCGGCACTGCCTCTGGCCAACTCTCCCTGTCTTTGCTCCACGGGCCTCTGGGACCACGGAGGGTTCCCAAGGATGAGCTCCCGCAGCGAGGAAGGACCAGTAGAGGGCATTCAAAACACAGAGTTTCCCAAATGGTTGGGTGCCTGTAGCACCCAATAAAATCAATTAACTGCTGTTATGTGGACGCGGTAAGCTGGAGAACACCTACACTTCTCGATTCGTGTTTGTTCAAGACCTAATGGAGGTAATATTTGTCCTGACGCTACCACAAATGCTGTTCCTATGTAATTACTGCCAGAATTACACCTCAGGAGGCTCAAATTCTATAAGTAACAGGTTACTTCGGAGTGTGGAAATTCAGATTGGCATCTCTTGTTTGTTTTGCTTTTTGTTCAGGGTTCCAGTAGACATCAAAGTAAATGGCCCTCACCACCGTTCACATTACTCCTCCATATATGTGTGCAAACATGTTCATCCAATTCTCCTAACTCCAATGTAGCCACTCACAGGTCTCCTTCTTTGTTTGACAAGGTATTATTTAGCAGCCACCTTTTCTTCTGCTACCTTTACCCTGTTATCACTTCTTTCTGCAGTTTGATTACTCAGTTAAAGAGAAGGAGGTTTATTTGGTTTGCCTATTTGTTCAGATAAAGGTTTATGTGGTCTATAATTTTCTTGCTCTTGAGCTGCAGCTGGATTGTTGAGCCTAATTCTCCTAAAACACAGCTTTTTTATAAAATAGAAGAGCATCTCACTAACTTAACAGATGTGAGGTTTAGCACACTGCCATCTTTAGATGAAAAGTAAGACTAACTAACAACTGGCTGGTAACACGGTTCTGTCAGTAGAGCACATAGTATTTATTGACAGGCGCATTAAATACAGTACCTGTATTTAGTGAGGTCACTTGTGGCAGTGCAGTCATCACCAGGACAGCATTTAAAGCCTGAATCAGTGCTGTAACCGTCGGTGGGATCTGCAGTGAGTTCTCTCAGCACACGCTGCATTTGCTGAAAGAAGGTCTGCGACTGGGTAGTGGCTGTGCATTGGGCATGTGCCTCCTGCTCACAGCAAGCGGTTGTTGCCTGAGTCTTTTCATCATGAAACAGTAATGTCCTGCCACAGGTTTGTAAGCCGAAATCTGAAGGGGAAAAACACATCCATTGTTTGGACAAATGCAGTCTATGATCATATTCATATATCCTAAAGCCGTTGCATTATATTCACACTTATTGTGGTGGGAGTTCAGCCACTCATTTCCACATTAGTTGCTTGCTTTGTCTGAGATTAATTATTTTTCCTGGGTAGGACTGCTCTTCTCCTCATGGATGAAGAGTTTTCTAGACATTGAGTGTGACGGCTCGAACGGCTTAGCGGAAGTTTTTAGGGTAATCTGGCCCTCAGACTTAAGTTTTCCAGGAACAGCAAGGTATTTTCTTCTCCCTTGTCCTTCAGGATCATAATTCACTTACATCGTAAGTTTTCCACTTATTTGGCATATTTAAATTTAATATGTGTGAGGGGAGACCAAGGAAAGAAATTCCATTCTCCTGCTCGCTCTTCAAACTGGAAACTCCCTAAATTCTGCAGCTTTATTCTGAAAAATAACAATTATTTACCTGTTTCTTCTATCTAAACCTTCCTATCAGCATTAGCTGGGGAGAAGTAGAGCAAAAAGGAGAGCAAGGAGCAGAGGCTAGAGGGAACTGACACCATGAATAACGGGGATACTTGCTGGAACAGGCAATGGAAAGCTGTTTGACAATCCTCCTGTGAATTTGCAGGTCACTTGCTCTACAGGCCTGCTGAAGCCATGAAAGCATTTTCCTTGCTGATGTTCACACTTTTGTGATGGGATATTTCAAGAGGTATCATCTTGAGGGAATATCTATGACTGAGGAGCAACTTTGTCCTGTGTACCACATTCTTTCCAAGAACAGGTGCTCCTTGAGCTACTCCCAGTGCGAGGTACAAGGCAAAGCTCTAGAGGTTGGGATTTCAGTACACAAAACTGTTTAATTCTTTGATTTTTGTAATCCATTACAAATTGCCCCTCAAGATACTAATCTCCATTTGTGCCTCATATCCCCATCTACAAATGCCAATAACAAATCCTTTCTCCTGTCTGTTATTTTTCTTGTGGTCACACTATGAACTATTTGGAGGATGGACTGTGTCCATGATGGATCCACTGGCCTGAATTATAACCAATAGTAACATGGCACCAGGAAAAAGTGTGGTTAATCCAGTAAATGAAGCTCAAGGAATTAATTCTGAGAACATTTTTTTGGGGTCATTTCCACTGACTGATGCAAATGGACACTGATGGAATCTGCATTCCTTTCAGAGCAGCCTGAACAGCTCATCCAATTTTTTTTTCTTTCCCCAAGCGTTTGAAAATATAATTGTGAAGGTCAAGGATTGCTCAGGGTGATATGGTTGGAGCTTTTTAAAGTTTCTGACTTGATTCAATAGAGCAAGATTATATTGCAGTGAAAAATCTGGTGTGTGTGCTTAGTTATGTCAGGAACAGCTGGACTGTATAGCAAGATCTCTTCTCTAGGCTTCCCATAATATACCCAGGAAAAAAATTAACAACTGACAGGGTTTTCCTATTTTATTTTTGGCTGTAAAGACTAATTTGAAAAAAATTGTGTTGTTTTTGTGTCAGCTGTTTAACTTTTAATAGGGAACTGTCAGTATAGGAATTAGAATGAAGTAATGTCCCTTAATCTTTTACCATAATTAAGATCAGTGAACTTTAGACAAAGCACATCTTGCTACTGACATCCCCGCCCATCCCTGTTTCTTTTAGTCTGCTCTCCTAATTCCCCCCTGCCTCTCACTTGGAATGGCAAACCAAAGATATTGTCAACTTTAGCAGTAAAAAGGGGGATGAATAACAGGGACAAATGAATTCAACTATGTTTAAAACAAAGAATCACTGATTTTGTACAGGCTATTCTACTTCAGTTTCTCTTTTGATTTCTGTACCATTTAAGCCTTCAGATAGCACTGTTTGCTCTTGGATTTATCTGCTTATTTGAATAACAGCTTCAGCAGCTTGTTTGAGATAAATTGTATGTAATCTCAGGGACAAAAATTCTCTGGTCACTGCTGAGTCAAAACTTCACTGAAGATAATGTTCTTGCTGGGAGAGTCTAAGAATACCAGCAAGATTTACAGGAGGGGGTAATATTTTTATCAGACTAGCTGATACATTTGAAAAAGCAAACAAGTGTCTGGGTACAAAAGTCCTTCTTCAAGTCAAAAATAGAAGCTGAAAAGATAGATACAAATTTGGAACTATTGCTCTAATTTTAACCTGATTGTTCAGTTCTCTTAGTCTATGAGAAAGAAAAGACATTCCCAGCTGGTACCTACGAAGCAAGTAGGTGAAGATGCACAATTTGCCCTCAGACAATATTATACTGAAAATGTTAACTTTGAAACTGGGCCTGCTTCAATCAAGGGACAGGGCAGATGACCTTCAGAGTTCCCTTCCAGCCTCAATTATTCTTGGGGATCTGTGATTTTATGCCACCTCTTCCCCTAAATCTTGCCTTTTAAATGACAAACTCTGTTTGAGTAAGAGCAGCACACAGAGACCAAGAGACTGGCCAGCTCCTTTCTCCCCTTGTGGCACAGGCTTGGGGGTGATATGGCCATTTTGCAAGCTTTCATTCCGATGATGGCTGTTGCTGATGAATTCCTGTTGCAGGAAAGGCAGAATGGAAGAAGGAAAAAAGCAAGAACAGGGCAGAGAGGAGCAGGGGTCAGCGAGCTGCAGTGAGAGGGGTGCAGAGGGATGTTTTACACGTACCCACAAGAATGGTCATGCACACATCCACTGATATATTTGACATTGAGGTCAGTCATGTCTTTCAGCTATTTGGAGAGTGACATTGCTGCGGGTTTCGAAAGGATGATCTGCAAGTGCAGCCAAAGCCATCTCATTAGAGCACCTGCCAGTCTTTATCAGTTGTCAAATAAAGCAGATGGATTTGGTCAGCACACCTGCAGAT
>WAAG01089095.1:0-14588 GCA_013390105.1 Tichodroma muraria
TTTTTTTTCTTTTTCTGTTTCTCTCTACCCATTTGTTGCATTCCCATGTCTTGAGAAGGTACTGAGAAAACTAGAAAGGCACTAAGAGAACACAGTCAAATTCAGGAGAGAATTATAGATGGCTATCAGTAGGAAAATTGAAAGTGACAGGCTTGAGAATGAAAATAGAACAAAAAAGGAAAGGGTAAAACTAAGGTGATCAGTGAACCTCTCTGAATTTCAGTATTTCAAATTGGACTAAACTGTTCATTTATGTTCTTATAATCTGGTATTCTGTTTCTACCATAAAGTGGACATTTAGGAATGTGCCTGCATAAGTAGTTGGGCAAACTGAATACATATATTTGTATAATATAATGGGATCTCCAATTTTAATTTTGGCTTTTATCTGTCGAATATATTGGAAAGGTTTCTACAAAATTTAATAGAGCAGAGTGACAAAACTCTGAATTTTACTGACACACAATTATTATTTTCTTTCTGTCACTTTGGAAATTTTAGAATTTTGATCTAATTGGTAAGATTATGGGAAACTCAGTGGTTTTGATTTCAGTAAAATTTAGTTGAACTTATTCCAGAGAGCATTGCTACATAAAAGGGTGGATTTTCAAGCAAGGTCACTAATGAAGGCATCCTAGTCTACTAAATATTGATTTATTCCATAGCCCATAGAATTTTCCTGCGGGCCTGTTGCACAGAGTCATAGAATCATTAAGATTGGAAAAGACCTTTAAGATCATGGAATACACCTGTTAACCCAACACTGTTGTGTCCACCACTAAACCACATCCCCATCTGACACATCCACAGATTTTCTGACTGCTTCAGAGGGTGGTTATTCCACCACTTTTTTCAGAAGCCTGTTCCAATGACTGACCACCCTTTCCATGAAGAAATTTTTTCCTANAGATAAAGTTATTCGAGGAAAATGGCCTCAGTGCTGAGTCGTTGGGAAGCCCACTTGTGACTAGCAGCCAACTGGAGGTAGCACCATCCATCAATGCTCTTTGGAGTTGACCATCCAGGCCATTTTTAACCTATTGAAGAACACACCCAACTAAGATGTGAATGGCTAATTTCTCCAGGAGAATGTTGTGGAAGACAGTCAAAAACTATTAAGATCCAAAGAGACAGCATTCACAACCTTGTCACGTCACCTCATCATAGAAAGAGACAAGGTTAGTCAAAAATTTCTTTTTATAAACCCATGCTGGCTGAGCCTGATATCCTGGTTGTTCTGCATATAATATATAATCGTACTCAGGATGATCTGCTCTGTGATCTTTTCCAGCACAGAGGTCAGGGTGAATGGCCTGCAGTTCCTTGGATTCTACTCCTGGCTGTTCTTGTAGATGGGTATCACATTTGCTAGCCTTCAGACATCTGTGACCATCCCAGCTAACCAGGCAGGACTGCTGGAAAATGAAGGAGAGGGGCTTGGTGAGCTCTTCTGCCAGCTCCTTCAATACTCTTGGGTGGATGCCATCTGGCCTCATAGACTTGTGCAAGTTTATGTGGAACAGCACATTATGTGGAAATGTGAACCATTTCCTCCTGGATTATGGGGACTTCACTCTTCTCATTTCTGTCTTTCAGCCATGGAGGCCAGGTACCCTGAGGACAGCTCAATCTTGCTACTAAGGCAGAGAAGGCACTAAGTCCCTCAGCCTTTTCTTCATCCTTTGTGACTCTATTTTCCCCTGTATCCAATAAAGCATGAACATTCTCCTTAACCCTCCTGTTGTTGTTGATATTTGTAAAAACATTTTTGTTGTCTGTAATGGCAGTAGCCAGATGAAATTCTAGTTGAGCTTTTGCCTTTCAAATTTTGTCTCTGCATAATCTCATTACATCCTTGCAGTCCTCCTCAGTAGGCTGCTCATTCTTCCAAAATCTTATAAACTCTCACTATTTTCCTGAATTCCAGACACAACTCTCTCTTCAACCAGGCAGGTCTTCTTCCTTTTGGCTCATCATTTGATACATGGGGACAGTCTGATCTAGATTTTTATCCCTTTCCCCCTCAAATCTAGTGTAGAGATCTCACTGTAAAAGCGTGAAATTATCTCTGCTAAGTCCTGAGTAAAGATCTTTTTTCCCCATCTGTTGCCAGCAGTCCTGATGTTGCCTAAACCGACGTGTGATGGAAACCCCCAGAATTCGGACACTGGAATCGTCAGGAATGCATGTGTCTAACACATCAGGGGAAATGATTGCTTGTTTCAACATTAAGACAACAGGTGGCAGAAGATGAAATATCTGTCATGCTGCTTGCTTTGGAAGCTAAATATGAATCACTGGTATTGAAGAACTTTCACCACCTGTAAACTTTTAGAACTTTGCTGTCTGGATGGAATAACCCAAGTTAAGTGGGTCAAGTACACAATCTGTCAAGTACAGATTGGAAGACATGCAGCTGGCAAGCAGCACTGCTGAAAGGGACCTGGGAGTGCTGGTTGGCAGCAGCTCGGTGTCAATCACGAGTGTGCGCCCTAGAAGTCCCGAGGGCAACTCATGTCCTGTGGTGCATCGAACACATCACCAGCCCATCAAAAGAGGAGACCGTCCTACAGTGTTGGTGGGGCTTCACCTTCCTAAGTGGAAGGATCTGAAGGTCCTTGAATGTGGCCAGAGGAGGGCAACCAAGCTGATGAAAGGGATGGCAGGAATGTCTACTGATGAGAGGATGAAAACTTTGGACTTGTCTGTTTTGGAGAAAAGGAGGATGGAGGGAGACCTCCTTGCTCTCTACAGACATCTGAGGAGGGATAGGAGAGAGGGATGTGCTGATTTCTTCTACCTGTTATGCAGTGACAGGGTGCATGTGAATAGCTCACAGCTGCAATAGAGGTGGTCTTAGTTATTACAAAACTTTTCTTTACCAAGAGGGTGGCCAAAACACCAAAACAGGTTTCCTAGAGGTGGTTGATGCCCCTTTACTATCAGTGTNTCATGTTCAGCTGGATGTCAACAAGCACCCCCAGGTCCTTTTCCATCAGGTAGCTTTCCAGCAACTCTGCCTCTAGCCTGTAGTGCTGCATGGGTTTGATAGCCAAAGTGCAGGATGAGGCATTTTGTTAAACCTCATATAATCGGCTTTGCCCCATCAATCCAGCTTATCCAAATTCCTTTGCAGTCTTGCTGCCCTCCAGCAGATCAACAGTTCCCTCCCAACATGGCATCACCTCTAAACTTACTGAGGGTGCTCTTGATCCCCTCATCCAGATCATAGATAAAGTTATTCGAGGAAAATGGCCTCAGTGCTGAGTCGTTGGGAAGCCCACTTGTGACTAGCAGCCAACTGGAGGTAGCACCATCCATCAATGCTCTTTGGAGTTGACCATCCAGGCCATTTTTAACCTATTGAAGAACACACCCAACTAAGATGTGAATGGCTAATTTCTCCAGGAGAATGTTGTGGAAGACAGTCAAAAACTATTAAGATCCAAAGAGACAGCATTCACAACCTTGTCACGTCACCTCATCATAGAAAGAGACAAGGTTAGTCAAAAATTTCTTTTTATAAACCCATGCTGGCTGAGCCTGATATCCTGGTTGTTCTGCATATAATATATAATCGTACTCAGGATGATCTGCTCTGTGATCTTTTCCAGCACAGAGGTCAGGGTGAATGGCCTGCAGTTCCTTGGATTCTACTCCTGGCTGTTCTTGTAGATGGGTATCACATTTGCTAGCCTTCAGACATCTGTGACCATCCCAGCTAACCAGGCAGGACTGCTGGAAAATGAAGGAGAGGGGCTTGGTGAGCTCTTCTGCCAGCTCCTTCAATACTCTTGGGTGGATGCCATCTGGCCTCATAGACTTGTGCAAGTTTATGTGGAACAGCACATTATGTGGAAATGTGAACCATTTCCTCCTGGATTATGGGGACTTCACTCTTCTCATTTCTGTCTTTCAGCCATGGAGGCCAGGTACCCTGAGGACAGCTCAATCTTGCTACTAAGGCAGAGAAGGCACTAAGTCCCTCAGCCTTTTCTTCATCCTTTGTGACTCTATTTTCCCCTGTATCCAATAAAGCATGAACATTCTCCTTAACCCTCCTGTTGTTGTTGATATTTGTAAAAACATTTTTGTTGTCTGTAATGGCAGTAGCCAGATGAAATTCTAGTTGAGCTTTTGCCTTTCAAATTTTGTCTCTGCATAATCTCATTACATCCTTGCAGTCCTCCTCAGTAGGCTGCTCATTCTTCCAAAATCTTATAAACTCTCACTATTTTCCTGAATTCCAGACACAACTCTCTCTTCAACCAGGCAGGTCTTCTTCCTTTTGGCTCATCATTTGATACATGGGGACAGTCTGATCTAGATTTTTATCCCTTTCCCCCTCAAATCTAGTGTAGAGATCTCACTGTAAAAGCGTGAAATTATCTCTGCTAAGTCCTGAGTAAAGATCTTTTTTCCCCATCTGTTGCCAGCAGTCCTGATGTTGCCTAAACCGACGTGTGATGGAAACCCCCAGAATTCGGACACTGGAATCGTCAGGAATGCATGTGTCTAACACATCAGGGGAAATGATTGCTTGTTTCAACATTAAGACAACAGGTGGCAGAAGATGAAATATCTGTCATGCTGCTTGCTTTGGAAGCTAAATATGAATCACTGGTATTGAAGAACTTTCACCACCTGTAAACTTTTAGAACTTTGCTGTCTGGATGGAATAACCCAAGTTAAGTGGGTCAAGTACACAATCTGTCAAGTACAGATTGGAAGACATGCAGCTGGCAAGCAGCACTGCTGAAAGGGACCTGGGAGTGCTGGTTGGCAGCAGCTCGGTGTCAATCACGAGTGTGCGCCCTAGAAGTCCCGAGGGCAACTCATGTCCTGTGGTGCATCGAACACATCACCAGCCCATCAAAAGAGGAGACCGTCCTACAGTGTTGGTGGGGCTTCACCTTCCTAAGTGGAAGGATCTGAAGGTCCTTGAATGTGGCCAGAGGAGGGCAACCAAGCTGATGAAAGGGATGGCAGGAATGTCTACTGATGAGAGGATGAAAACTTTGGACTTGTCTGTTTTGGAGAAAAGGAGGATGGAGGGAGACCTCCTTGCTCTCTACAGACATCTGAGGAGGGATAGGAGAGAGGGATGTGCTGATTTCTTCTACCTGTTATGCAGTGACAGGGTGCATGTGAATAGCTCACAGCTGCAATAGAGATGGTCTTAGTTATTACAAAACTTTTCTTTACCAAGAGGGTGGCCAAAACACCAAAACAGGTTTCCTAGAGGTGGTTGATGCCCCTTTACTATCAGTGTTTAAGAAGTATTTGGAGAATGCTCTTAAATATATACTTTAGCTTTTTGTCAGCTCTGAAGTGGTTAGGCAGTTGGACTAGATGATTGTTGTAGGTTACTTCCAATTTAAGCATTCTATTCTATTCTATTCTATTCTATTCTATTCTATTCTATTCTATTCTATGCTATTCTATTCTATGCTATGCTATGCTATGCTATGCTATTAATATTTTTCTTACCCCATCTTGGCTGAGGGGCAGATAATTACTTGTCAAGAATTTCCCCCTCCATTCTAGTGTAAGATAGGGATAGAGCAAAGCAGGAAATTCACAGACCTGGATGCTGGTCTGCAGTATCGCAGACATCAACTAATGCTGCTTTTTAGTACTGAGTAGCATACATCTGAGGAAGATGCCTGATGACATGGCTCTACTCTGTTTTGTTTGAATGGATTGGAAGAGAGTTTCTTTATGATTAGCTCTCCATGGAAAACATAAGAAATGAAAGTTATCATCTGAAAGAAAGAGAACAGCATAAGATTACAATACCCTTTTTATTTCTGCTACTGGTTAAAACAGAAAAGAAAAGAAAAAAAAAACCACCAAAAAACCCAACAAAACCAACCAACCAACCAACCAACCAAAAAAAACCAAACAGATGATTTTCCTACCAAAACTTGACAAGACAGGTAAAGAGGACTCATACACTGAGCAGAAAAACCAACAAAGAAAGCCAATCTCACTACCTATTTCCAACTGCTATTAATGATTTTTACTTCAGTTTTAATACCCAGCTGTGAGGTTTAGCAAGTGTTAATGTATCAAATGTTAATACTTGGTTGATGGGTTAATAGATATGTCATCATTGATCTCAAATTTAATGTTCAGTTTTATAACTTTACATACATAAGCTAAGTGGGAGCTGATAATTTCTTTTTATTTACCATAATCTACATTCTCTGCATGTACAGAAAATGACGGAAGGAGAATTCAAATACTGTTTTACTTGGCTGTTGGGTAACATTCTTGCATACTGCTGGAACTATATTTCTTGCAATTGTCTATTGCACTTGAAATTTCAGTCTTCAGCCTTGAATAAAAAAATACATATTTGTGTTTTATTTGCATAACGTGCTTTGAAGTATTTGGCAGGGAAACTGAATGCCCTTCTGTCACTATTTCATACCAAATAACCCTCAAAATTTATTTACACATCCATTAGTAATTAAAAAGATATTTTGAATAGAAAAAGTGTTGTTTGAAAGACAAGGTTTGCAGTGCTGGAAAAATTTTCAGTTTGCAGATCATTCCAAAAAGTAATGTTCAATCTTTTCACAATGCAATTTAAAGAATGATTTCAAAATGTCACAAAATATTACAGGGATGAGTGACTTCAAAACCCAATGATTTTTTTCTCCAATTATTAGTAAGTTATTGCAAAGCAGCCCCTCCAAAAAGGACCTTTAAAAAATTACTTGCTGTCATCAATACTTCATTTTACACATATTATTAAACTAAATTGCATTGTATGAATGAGAAAGAAAGAGATGACTGTAATTCATTGACATAATTCTATGTCGAAGTTCCAAAGTTCCATTAAGAAACAATTCTGTCTTTCCTGTCCTCTTTACTTGTCTGTCAGAACACTTCCTTTGGAATTACAGTCTTACTATGTACCTTTCAGTGTATTTTACAGTACATTTGACCATTCTGCATTTATTAGTGTACCAAAAGCAACTGGAAAAGACATGTTGTCTTGTTTCTCTTCTTGACAGTCCATGTAAATATTGCTTATTATTCAATGGTCTTTAAGTAGTGCACACAACATTACTGATTGAACTTGAGCCTAAAAGCACCAAAGTTCAGCTGCTTTAGCACAGCATGGCTTGTTTTTCTTTTTTTTCTATACCCTCCTCCCCTTCTTCATATCAGTATGAAATGACCCTAAACTAGAAGAACACCCAGCCTGACAGGACTCTCTGAGATAGTGCTGTGGTATTAGTTCTTACATCACTCATCTTGTCAGCAGCAAGCGTCAGAGTCATGACCAGAAGGTGATAGAGATCAAGAACAGAGAGCAGGGGAAAACTCTCCTGTGCCATGATGGCAGTCAGCTTCACAATGCTCCCCTGAGGTGTTCAACACATGGCACAGCTGGAGGTATCTTCAGTCTACTGTAAATTACAGTGGGGGTCTAAACCAGCATGTTGAAGATCCACAATTATCTAGAGAAGGGGGTTAAAGCTCTCTGTCTATTTTCTACTGATTCAAACATGGGAGCTAAGGCAGATATTACATCCTTTTTAAATTTGCACTGTTTCTATTGGAATTAAAATGCATTTACACACTTGAACAAAAAACAAATCTTCTAGAAGAGAATAATGTTATATGTTTTACTGGAAAGAGAAAAATATATATATATTAAAAAAAAATGAAGCAGAAAACACAGGAAACAATTTCAAAATGTAAAACTCTCAACATTACGTCAGTTTGGGATCAGACTGCATCCATATTGCAGTACTGTACATGAAACAAATCTATGCTGAATTTCTTTTCCTGAATTAAGCCAAAGGCTTACAGAAGGTATGGAAAAATGTCAGCCACTTCTAGTTCCATAGAAATAGTGATCAGAATGTCTGCCATTGCAATGCAGCACCAGACATGCTGTTGCCCAGTAACACCGGACAGGAGAAGGTGTCTGAGAGCTGATGATATATGTCTACCACTGCAATATCAATTGGCAAAAGCTGGCTGTACTACATTTCAGGGAAATAAATAATGGGCAAAAGCTTTCTCAGTGTCTCCATCAGGAGAAGTAAAATTATTTAAAGCATTTAAGGCAAAATTTTAGTTAAAGTATATACTGAGCTATAAAAGGGCATGAAGACCATAGTCAATGCAATGTATGAATTTTTTAGAAGGAAAAAAACAAATTGAAAAGAAGGGAAATAAGGAGTCTGTGACTATGCTGCAGAACTTCCTCTCCTCTATTTGGGCTGACCTGATAACAAGCTAAGACTAAACAGAGCTAACACTTTTCACAGCAGACCTTTGTTAACCTTTATTGGGACCACAAAAACATGAATGCCCTTAAGAAAATGATTAAGCTAAACTGTGTGAAGGGAGTTAAAGCTGTTTTATATGGCTAGCCAATTACCCTTTCACAGCCATCATTTTTTGCCCATGTATTAGAACTGGGTGAACTCCTTGAAATAGATTGTGCATTATGTTTTAGTAGGAACCTGTCTTCTATCCAAAAATACATATTTGATAGAAAAAGACTCAAAAGCTAAATATGAGTCCTCTAGTCTTGTAACACTAGGAAGCCACAGATGTATGATTAAACTATAGAGAAATACTGAGAGTTGATACTGATACAAGGGAAAGAGACCACAGCTTTCCTTAGCAGATCCTGAACAGCACAGCTAGAGAGGGGGCGAACACTGAAACTAGCTGAAAAGATCAGTGCAAGATATGTATTTATATCCTGTCGGATTGTCTCTGATATCTTACAGAATCCCAGCCCTAGAAAGAACTCAGAACAGACCTTGTTCACCTTTCATTATAGAAACTGTGGAGAACTAATGTAACTGTCAAAAGAAAAAATGCCAGCAGAACTCATGAAACCCAGAAGGTCTCCCAGCAGAGCTGCGGGAGGGGAATGCTCAAGATTGGAACTAGGAAAAGAAAAGGCAAGTTTAGGATTCCAGGTATCTTTGCAGTGAAGCAACTTCCAACCCTCTGAGGACATTTGAGACAGGGGTTAATCTTTTCTCCTAATGCAGAGTAATGTGTGAGAGAAGTATATTCTGCTGACACGTTTTCACAATCTTAACAGAATACTTGGCAAAGTAAAAAAAAAATCATAACGAGCAAATGGAAGGTCTTTAATTTTCTTATATATCTGGTGGAACTATTAAATCTAGACCTCAGTTTAGTTCTTGCAAATGGATTAGACTTTACAAATCAAAAACAAGGTGCTGATCCAAACTCTAGTGACGCTGCTGGAGACAATTCCATTTGCATTTATTTGGCAGAGAAATGATCATGTTTCATTGTTAAACCACTAGAAAAATAAATTAAAGATGTTGAGGAATGACTATGTGACCAAGGATATGGATCTATGGATCAACTAATTGAACAGTCTTCTGATTAAAATCTCCCTGCTTTTGTTGATAACTGTTATTGTTAGCAAGTATATGTGGCAAGGATACTCTGTCAAGAACAGGATGTAAAACAAGATGTACCTAGCCTCGGACATGAGGAACTTGGCTACAGCTGTAACTGCAAGTAGGAGAAACTCTGTATCCAATGAGAGCTTGCTGCTGAGAAAATGCCTTTGTTAGCAGCCTGTAGAGAAATGGTATAAAGTCAGCATAATTATTAAATAAATAGAAGCTTGCTCTTCAATCATATTGATTGCGTGCATGTCTTCCCTCGCCGCCTACATCAAAAGAGAAGTCAAGTTTCTGTTCACAATGTAGGTATGTTTCCTGATTAGCTGAAGCTAATAATTACCTTTAAAATTGAACCTTTTTTAAAAAGCGAAGATTTTAGAGCATCAAATAGACAATAAAGGCTATTTTATAGCTGTCTCTTGAAGTCTTATTATAAGTACTTATATTTAAATATAAATACTTATTATAAAGTCACCCTGTAAAATGCTTTTAATTATAATTATAAATAGGAACTACCTATAGAGTGCTTATGTGGTTTTGACAGCATTTTGGGTACCTTTTTTTCCTTATAAAGAGGATAGTTTTAAATTACTGAGCACTGCAAGCTTTGGAATATGTCCTTGATTTCCATAAGTAGATAGTTACAAAGTTAACCACACTTTTTGTGGAGGGATGACTTTGGCTGGCTGCCATATGCCAAGAAGCTGCTACATTACTCCCCCTCTTCAACTGGCCAGGGGAGAAAATAAAGTAAAAAAAAAATCGAGATGAAGGCAGAGAGATCCCTTATCTGTTACTGACATGAGCAAAACACATTCGACTTGGGAAAAATGCATTTATTGACAATTAAAAGTACACAACACAGTGAGACGCAAAGAGAAACACGAGAAAACCCTCCTGGCACTCACCCCTTCCCTCTTCTCAGGCTCAGCTTTGCTCCTTCTCTACTGACTGCTATACCTCATCAACCTAATTGGTGGAGAGGCAAGGGGAATGCGGAGCTGCGGTCAATCAACAGCAGCTCCTCTGCTATTTTTAACTCCTTGCACTTTTCCCTGCTCCAGCCCGGAGCATTCCCAGAGGCCGCAGGGCAATCCCTGCCCCGCCGGGTCGGTGCCGGCCGCAGGGCCCTCCCTGCCGGGTCTCTGCTCCCGGCCCTGCTCCCGCTGTCCCCTCGGCGCTCGCAGGGCTGTGTCTCGCTCGCTTGCCCTGGCTCAGCCCCGGCTGCCGGGCAGCGTTTGGCCCTCCCTTGGCCGGGCTTTGCCCGGGGCTCTGTCCCGCCCGCCCGTGCCCGCGGGGCTCCGCCGTGCCCTGCGCTGGGGCCGCTGCAGCCGCTGGCACCGGCTGCGTTTTTTACATAATGTTGTTCCAAGAAGCAGGAATTTTGTAATGAGGTCTCAGTATGTAATTGCTATGGAAGAGGATGGATGCTTTAAATCTGGCAGTTTTCAAAGGCATATGAGTTCCCACTTTTCTTACTGTTGTGTGACTATCAAAAGGAAAAGGTGAAGGATTTTGATGAAAAGTGAAGAAAATAATACTTGTATTGTGTTTGGACAAGAATATTGTCATGTGTCACCACTATAAACCTGTTGCAAATTAATGTTTTGACTTGCTAATGACTGGCTACTTCGGAATAATAAAACAGATTGATGCAGCTCCCTGACAGTTAACTGAATGCAGACTTGTGATGTTATTTGAACATTAATCTTACATTTATGGGGGTTTTTGTTTGGTTTTGTGGGGGTTTTTTGGGTTTTTTTTTTGTTTTTTTTAATAAATAAATTCTGGATTAACATGTGCCTTTGACATCATGACAGTATAAGCATTCTCAGTACACCCATTCCCCTCACAGGTGTTTGTGTTAATATCTTAGGATCTGTGGCCGCATCACCTTTTCAGTCAAATAATCTGTATTCGCTTGAGTGACTCCATTGCAGTCAACGGTTACTGACCTTCTTCTGCCACTGTCTGACTTATTGGACAGCAATTAAAAGCTTTCAGGTGGATTCCCTAAATTAATTTCAATTTTAGATCCTGAAACTGAGTACAATTTTCCTGTTTTGATGTTTTTCATGTGGAAGTACTGCGCAGGATAAGTGCTCAGGTCTTCTAGCACTTGTAGGAATTATACTGACTTTTGGTAAAGAAACTCATTTTTTCATTGTAAAATAACAGCCCTTGAAACAAAAATGAACCAGGAAACTCAATAAAAGAAAAAATAGAATATATTTTTGTGGTGAAGATATTAATATATTTTGACGATCAACATGTTACTAATACATCAAGAGAATGTTAATGACATGTTTTCTTTGCATAATTATGATTAGCAAAACCAGAACAAAGTAGAATATGTTAGTGCAAACCAATTAGGCAGAAAGTGAATAATCTGGGAATTTGGGAGACATTGCAAGTAGCGCAAGAAACACAGAAATCACTGTGTTGGGAAACAGCACTGTGACCCCACTGACATCTTTTCCCACACTCCATCTCAGTTATACAATGATTATACAGTGGAAAACTATTTCCAGGGGGTTTGCTTTTTCTACCAATGTAACTGATCAAACTTTATTTACTCTCCTTGTGAATTAGAAAACAAGTCAGCCTTCATCATCACCCTGGATATTTTTAGAAAAAATAAATTCATGGCAAACATTGATCTAGTGGTTTTACATTAACCTCTCAGGTTCCAGCATTCATCCATTTGCAGACTTCTTAAGTTATAGATTGCCTTAGAATCAAAAATACTATCATTGAAAAGGTGTTTGATATCCTTTATAATACATTTCTATCATATGGTCCCGCCACATCCTTTGAAAACTGGTTTCAGAAATTCCATGCAAGGAAAAAGAAAAAACATTCTTAACTTCTTGTACATTTTTTAACTTTTGACTTCTATTGGTGTCATTTTTTTAACAATACAATGTTTAAATTATTATCTCCTATTTTTGTTCTCTGCACCACACCTGATTTCATGGATATTTATTAAGTTTTTAGTGATCCTACTTCTATCCTTACAAATCTCCATCTTTTTTTCTCAAAAGCTAAATAGACCAGGGTTCTTCAGTGATTCCCATATCAGAGCTATTCCTTATAACCAATGACGTGGGGTTTTTTCTAAACTTTTTTTCCCCATATGTTCTTATATCTAATATAACTATAGGCTAAACTGTAATTAAACCACAAAATGGCTATATTGCTAATGCAGGATGTGGAAAACCTAAAGTAACCTCCTTGGTCCTTCCAATGCTTTCTACGTTGAGACATGTTTGAAAATGTTTTTTTTCTATGATAGATCCATTGTTGCTGAAACCTCAATTTATTGCATTAAACAGCTGTGAATTTCACTTCTGCTTAGAACTAGCTTATTTCCTTCATATCGACAAACATTAAGGGATCAGTTCTTGTTTGGAATACACATTTCTAAGTCCAGCTTGTCTACTAATATTTCTTTAAAATCTCTGCGCAACTGAAAAGAAAGAAAGGATCCACTCTTTTGAACTATAGTTCAGAAACACAATATTATGAGGTGTTAGGTTGCTAACAAACAAACCAAACACCTGATGATATTGTGGTAACTATCCATTGTTATGGTAACTATCCATTGTACATAGGATGGAAATCTAGAAGTACCAGACTTGCAGAAAGTTTAAGCTGAAAGAATTCTGTGCCCCCACAATACTTCAACAAGGTTTTGAACGAGTACCAGGAGAGAATACGTGCCTGGAAGGAAGCAGATGACTCTTGAGGAATTAGGTTTCACTGGAAAGGCAGACTTGACACCTATAAGTGAGAAACTTGTTCTTATTAAGTTGCCTTCCCAAAATTGTATTTCTTGAGTAGTATAAGGATAGAATTATGTTAACAGTATGAAGATATTGAATAGGACCTGAATTAAAAGCCAGCAACTGTACTTTTTTTCATGGGAAAAAAATTCAACAAACAAAACTAGATGAGAATCTTTGTATCTCGTTTTTGTTTTGCAGCCAAATCTGTGTTCTTTTGATCTGTTTTTTCCTTTGGTTGCTTTTTAACACTTCCTAGTAATTCAGGATAAGGAAGAGCAAAGATTAAGATGGCTGTATTTCCCACGGAGTTTTTGTAACCTAGCTTGTCAGAGTGACCGTGGCACAGAACCAAATTTTTCCCATCTATCTCTTTTTAGAAAAAATTCTTTCTTCTTAACAAGGCAAAAAGAAAAAAACAAAGGAATAAAAAGCCCCCCCCAAACATGGTTTCACTAGCTTCATCATTTCCTGCTGAAAAATTGGACTTTTCATGTAATTGAAAGATAGAATTCTCTTCATTATTTCAGCACTTATGTAACCTGCTCAGGATTTACCTGAATCCAGATGTCAGTCCTATTTTAATTCTCTGCTCCAATCAGACAACTTGTCTTTTAGGCTAATGTTCTTATAGAAATTAAGGAGTGTAAAGGATGGATAATGACAGCCCCAACTGGCACTCCTTCAATGCATGTGTTCTAGAGTCTCAGAAGTCCAACAAGACAAGAGCAATAATGAGCACACAGGATAACAATAATAATGAAGTGTACAGGGAGATTTAGCTAGAACTGAGCCCTAAAGAACCACTAGGTAATAGCAAAAACACCAGTCCCGTAAGTGCTATCATTTCTTACCTATAAATATTTTCAAAGAACTAAACCACTATGAAATGTTCAATATTAAAATAACTAAAATTAATCTTAAATAAATCCATTACTGTCTCCTGAAGGCTGACTAATAAAGGTACTGTACAGATCTGTAGTGATTACCCTATTGATCTTGTTGAAATGTAATAAACCTCGAACCAAGACTTTCTTATTTGAAATACGGCTTGTTACCTTGTTTAATTTTAAAATAACAATCAGACATGGTAATCGTTGTAGATATTGAACAACTAACAGAATCCAGAAAAGGTTCACGTGCAAACTATATAGATAAAAGTTTGGGGTTGCCTCCACTCTATATTTAGCTGACAGCACTTAGGCTGTTCTAGTGTCTACATTCACATTTTTTCAAAACATATTTTTAAAGTGTTACTGTTCAAAAAGAACAGTGCACAAACATTTCAAGGATCAATATTAATCCTGCATTAAGATCTTAAAAATCTTATATAATTTCAAATTCTAAATATAGTACAAAAGTAGTTATAATAAAT
>WAAG01089096.1:310-14684 GCA_013390105.1 Tichodroma muraria
TCATGGCTTTATTAGTTTCTCATGGCTTGTGATTCGATTACATTCCCACTGATGCTCAAAGGTGATTAAGCTATTCCCTTCCAAAACACATAGCCAATAGATGATAGCTGCTGATACTGTAACTTTACCCAGCACTCATTCCATGCAAAAGCAGCTCTGCTGGGAAGGTATGGCCATGTTATTTTAGAGAAGGCGAACAACAGGTTTGTACTGTTAGGGCCCGCTTTGTTCTCTTCTGGACTTAAAAATCTTTGTGGAAAAACTGTTTGAACAGAAGGGTTGGAGTGTGCTACTTACTTTGTTGTAGACCCAGGCTTGGTTTTGAGGATAGTCTTTTGGGAAAGCAAAGCATCTNGTGCTCGCAGATATGTGAGGGACAGGTCCTCAACTGCAGGCTAACCCACACTGCTGCCAGGGCACTCTCAGTCTATCTCGGGCCGCTCACTCAGCGGTATATGTTAATCAACCAAGTGGATTTTTGACCACAATTAGCAAACATATGCCATCTTATTAGAAAAAAAAATGAGATGCTGAGCTTCAGGTGAGCACCTCTTTTTCACCAATGCAGAGAAAGATTTTAACCCTGAGGCTGTTGCAATGTCATCCCCTATTTTTTTCGGGTAACTGACGTGCTTTTTTCTGTTTGCGTGTGGAAATGATGCANCAGCATACATGTTGTGCTGGAGGAAGATCCCTCCAATTTTGGGAGAAGCGGCATCCTATTCATTAGATGTTTCTACTCATATAGATATTGTGTTCATCATTTATCTTCCATATTTTTCTATAGTGGCTGCAAGTTATATATCATCTGAAGTTTACCTTTACCAGTAGTCGACTATTTCCCTGCCCTGGAGAATGAAGGGTGTCCCCAGCTGTGCTTTATCAGAGTAAATGAGTGCTCTTTTAATGCCCTAAATAATCCATTTGGAGTAATGTGTAATGCTTCTTTTCCACAGAGAAATGTAATCCAAGTCACAATCCTGCTGAAAGTAAATGTTTCTCTACAGGCTGGCATCTTTATCTATGCATTCAGACTCTAATTACATGAACTATTATCTCTCAGGTAATAGTATATCATAAGGTCAGAATGAGAGTTCCTGAATATTCAGTTATGATTTAACTCACAGGTTGTGACTTGCAAAATATTAACTGGGCTCAGGTTCCTGGGAGCTGATGCTGTTGTGGACCTGGGTTAATGGGTGCTCTGATTCCACTGAAGATAGCAGGGGACATATACTTCATGTCGTGTTGCAGTTTCAGGGGAGTTTTTGTTACAGGCATTCCAATGATATTCTTATTCAGAGCACATATCTAATTTCAAGCAAGCCCTGCTAGTCTGGTGCCATTAGACATATTGTTTGCACAGTTGGTAGAATTTTGAGGAGTGTTGAAAGTAACAAGTGGATTCACTTTGGTCTTTAAATTGCCAGGGAAACACAACCATGCAGTCACTTTTTCCTATGACACTGCCATCCTCAGCCAGCTTTGTTGAAACTATGCAATTTCAACATGTAAAGTATTGATGACTTCAGTCATTATCACATTTATAGTGAATAAGAGAACACTCTGTGTTTTACAGTGACTGAAACTATTCAATGTACATTGAATTGACTGAAGTCAAATGGAGTTTTGTATCTACATGACGAGTAACAGCACCTTCAGCAAGGCAGAAGGTTTGGATGTGGGACTTGAAATATCCCAGGAGAAAGGGAAGATGACACACTGACGAGGTCATGGAGAAGGAGCAAAAGTGTTCAGTGTGCATTTGAAAAGTATATGCCCCATCTTTGCAAGTAAAGCAGCCTGACTGTTTGACTACAAAGACTTGGGGAAGCAGCTCTAGGTGGCTGTTTGGGAATGCTCCATCAAGCAAGGCAACTGAGGGAGGGACTTTAACTTCTGAATCATCAATGAGTGATTGATTCAGAAAAATCAGTAACTCCTCTTACTGACAGGGAGAATAAACCTGATTTGTGTGTTCTTTTTATTTGTTTAAGTTTTTAATCTTTTTGCCAGTAGCCAAATTCTTTGCAATATGCTGAATGCATATCAGGGTTTTATTTTTATTTCAGCACCTCTCGGGACTGGAGTAAATGGTTGAGGGACTAGTCTCATTGACACTGTCTCCAGAAAAACATTCTCTTTCTGCTGCTGTGTTTCCTTCATTTGTTATAGAGGAGATTGTGAAGAAATTTTAAACCAACTATATCTTTTGTTTGCATTTAGCTTTTGTCTAATTTTATAATTTCTTGGTCATAGGAATTGCATTAACCCTATGTGTTACAGGTCTCAAGAGGAATGAGCATATTCCAGTGTGAGAAGAGCACTGTGGAACCAGTGGAAATATTAACGTTCTCTTTACGATGGTGTTCCTGCACTTGCAAGGCACAGTCTGTCTTTAAATGAGGTACAGTTTTCAGTCTTTAACTAACTGAGAATTTCCTGGCATAGTTACACAAAGGATTGAAGAACTGGTCATCTGCAAAGCAACCTAAATATATGTATGTTTTTAAACAAGTTCACTCCTCTTTATAAATGCCAAAAATTAAATTATTTTTGCAGTTCTTTGGGAAACTCAGCTGCTTTTCTAGCTTATTGTTATTTCTTATTTCTTATCTTTTCTTTGGCCACCAAGAAGTCTGAGAAATCATATTGTATTCTTTAGAAAAAACCTTGTTTAGGGGATAAAAATGCAAAAACAGCTGGCAGGAGCTTCTTTATTTTCAGCATTCTTTAAGGCTGAAAATAAAGAAGGTTTAGCTTTTTGTTTATCCTTAATGGATGACATCCACACAGAGCAATCCCTCTAAGCAATATTATTCCACTCTCTTTGAATAATTTGATCCGCACAAGGTCATTATAAAAGGCTTCATATAGAGCAAGAATTTTCTGTCCTGAAAACCTCTCATCAGTCAAGAAGCCAGAATGAATGTGAACAACTTCTGTTCTGAAGTGTCAAGGGAATAGGTTTGAGTAAGAAAATGCTTTTAAGTGAACAGTCTTGCTCCAGCTGACCTGTGGTACAGCTTGCTGTCCACAGCCTTTGTGTTCCATAACAATATTAGAATATGCTGAGGCTTCTATGGCCTAACTTCCTATCGTAAATCACAGAATCGTTTAGGTTGGAAAAGACCTCTGAGATCATCAAGTCTCAGTTGTCAACCCAGCACTGCCAAGTCCACTACTAACCTGTGTCCCTAAGTTTCACATCTGCAAGTTCTAAACACCTCCGGGGTTGGAGACTCATTCACTTTCCTGGGCAGCCTGTTCCAGTGCTTGACAATCTTTTTGGTGAAGAAATTTTTCATAATATCTCACACCAAAACCCTGTCATCTGAACTGCTATAAATACCAGGTATTTATATGGAGAGAAGGATACAGTGGCATCTCTCTTATCACAGAGAAGGTCTGCTTCATTGCTCAGAATAATTAGTGCTACTGTGGATGCTTTTACAGACAAATCAGATGAAAGTCCAATGTTGAAACCACAGTCCTGTGAGTCACTAATAAATAATGGACACCTGCCTGGATGTATGGGCACTGCATACATTTCAGTTCAGTTCTACAAACCTCTTATTTCCCTGCAAAAAGCTAATTACCAGCTCTTATGTATTTCTCTTTGCCTGTGTATGTTCTCAGTTATTTGTGTTGTGCTTGCTTCAAACTGAGACTTCTGCCTATATATCAACTCCTAGTAAAAGGAAGATGCAATTGCTGAAAGGATTTTTTTGGCAAAATGGCTATTTAATATAATTACCATTTAATGAGGAAGCAAACATTAAAAGCAAGTCAAACTTTGATCGCAGTAAAAATCTTCTTTCATGAACTTAGAAATTGAAAATATTTGTATGGATGCCTTTAAAAATCACCTATGTTGTTTCTAGGTATTTTATGTAAAGGGCCTGGATCAACTGCTGTGCCAGCTGCTGTATATCCAGTGTTGTCAAAACCAGAGCTGATTCCTAAAACAATTTCTGAAACAAGTAGTCAGTGGAAAAACTGTTTTCTTTCATAAATGTGTAACTTCCCACCTGCAATATCTGAGTACATTATAAAACAGGAGGTCAGATTTAAGGATACAGTATTTGCTAATTGAAAGAGATGGTATTGATTAATGAAGTCCACCTGATATATAAATCAATTTTTGCTTATTTATTTATTTACCATTTAAAATATATTTTATTTTTATTGGTTATGGACCTTTCAAATCCCATGCAAGGAAAATTTAAAGTACAGACACAAAGGTATGCCACTTCCAAGTTTCCAAGATCTGTTGGCATGGATAAGTCCACCAAATATTTTATGAAAAAGAGTATTTACAGCTGTGATTATATATTAATTTAGGAGCAACCAAAGATCAAAATCATCATTGATTCAACTAAAATGGATGTAACACTTTTATACTGATTTTTGAGATTTTCGTGGTCTGCTTGCCTGGCTTTTTTTTCTTAAGTTGATGTGTCCATGAAGAAAGACACTTCTAGCCCATGAACATAGTTTTTTTGATGATAATAACAAATCAGTTAATTTTTGAAGGAAAGAATAGAGTCTGTGAAAGAGTAAAACCACTTCTTTACAGGCTAAATGACCTGCAGGTCAGAGTGTCAAAGCTGAAACCTGTGAAAGTGTGTTTTTTCCTTCTCCTTTAATACAGCATTGAGATGTGCTTAGTCTTTTATTCCTTATGCTTTGTATTGATGGCATTTTAGGAAGTCATTCTAGTGTTCCCTAGGAATATAAGATTATGGATTATTTCATATATATTAAGCTTAGAAGAATGAATTGAAAAAAATGAGAAAATTTTGTGGAATATCTTGACAACAGTTTCTCCAAATACTTTAAGATGAACTGTAGGTTTAGTCTGCACTTGTTCCATCCTGGGGTAAATAAATGCTCCTAATAGAGAATCTTTTTGTCTGCTCCTCAGAAATATTTGTATTTGTTGAAAAATTTTTAGACTAGTGATAATATGTCAAATAAAAAGGATGATGTTAACTAAAAAGGATGACTGTTTTATGTTGTAAAGAGAGAAAATTATTTGAAAAATAAAATAGATAGATTTGGCTTGCAAATCACATACTGGGTTTAACTTACCCCTGAGTATTCACTGTTTCCTATTGTTTGTGTATTTTTTATCTCTCTCTTAGTTTACAGGCAATGGTTTATAATTTATATAAATATTAATGTCTTCCTCTTGCCTAACATTCTATTATAGGGAAAGACAATAAAAGAACACAGTATATTTTATGTCACATTGTTTACTAAACTTTTAACAAAGGGACAGTGTTTTTATTTAAAATTGACCCTTCCTGAAACATACCACTCCATTTTTCTTAAAATTATTTTTATGTAGACAAACTTTAAAATCCTAAATTTCTGAATTCTTATCTGTATTTTCCCATTGAATACAGATAATTGTTTAAAAGATGTTCTTCATATTTATAGTACTTACCAGGGCGTATGCTCATCCAGTCTGAATGTTAATTGATGGCAGAGTTCAATTTTTCTGTCATCACATGGGATTTGTCAAGGACAGACAGCAAGAACTAAGAGCTGGGAGACTGCAAACATGTGTCTTAGCTGAGAAAACATTGTTTTCCATCACAGCAGGCTTTCTAGTGTATTAGAAAAAAAGCTATTGTTAGGAAACTCCCTTCAATATTTTTAGTAATTTGAAACAGTGACACTCTTGCTGCAAATGTGTATGGTACAATGTTGCTGAGTGTGCTAACACTCAAGCCAACCTCCCCGCCCTGGTTGGATTAATTATGTGTGCACATATACTATCACTCCAAATCTGCATATATTGCTTTTCCGTGCAAAATACAGGTTCTCGCACAGTGCTTGCAAGTTCAATGTATCGTGTATTGTAGCATTGTATTTTGAAAGTCTGTAGTAGCTGTTATCTGATATTTATACAATGCAGACTCTGGGCAGTCAGGTATGTGGGACTGACAGCAATTTTTTGGTTAGTTCTTGGAGTTTGAGAAGCTATGTAGTCTTGAAGGGCTGATTCTAGCCTTTTCCCTCCTGTGAGCAGCTCTATACATGCACCACCCTGCCCATGGCCCAGGACGCTGTTCCAAGCCTCCCTGGGGCCATCATTCCCATCCTAGTGACTCTGGAGCAGGGCTGATTTACAGCTTCCCACAGCCTTGCCCTGCTGAGTAGGGCCCACCCACGGCCCTGCATTCCCAGAGAGCTGCCTGATGCCCAGGGCTGGAGCTGCTTCTGCTGCCCAGCTGCTGTCTGGAGTGGAACATGCACTGGATGACAGGCCCTGCCTGGATGGGTCTCCTGGGGAGCTCTCATCACTCCCAGTGCCTGACCCTGTGGGACCCACCAGCATTTGTGGTGCTTGGATAATGGGAGTGTTTATTAAAAACATATTAATTAAAAAAAAATAATCTTAGTAGGCTTTTGCTTAGCTGAAACATTTCCCAGAACACCTTTTCTTCCAAGCCAAAGCTCACATTCATAAGACTTTTGTCCTCTGTGGCAATATGTATTAAATTCAACAGCACAAAATGAGTTGTGAGTCAGCCACCACACTCTGAATCATCAAAATACTGCTGTATTATTACCAGACATTAAAACCGACATCTTTGAGTAGGAAGAGTAATGCAAGTTTAAGGAATCCTTGTGGCTCAGCGGCGTGTGTAGGAAGCACCGTGGTGTTGTGTAATGGGACGAACAGCCTGGAATTGATCCTGCCAGTTTTTCCTGGGGAAAACCGCCAGGGAGTTGAGCTGTTAAGTCAATGTTGCGTTTTAATGAAATGTTTGGCACAAACTAATGCTAAAAGTCCCCTGAAGGGAAAATATTGTAAATCCAGCTGGTAGTGCTAGAAGTTAGGTTTGTAGGTTGGGAAGGAGGTTGCTGCTTGTAGTGTTTGTTGGGAACTGGGGAGAGGTGCTGCTTCCTGTCCTGTGGGAATGGCCCTAGGAAGGTAGGGCTGGGAGCTGCCACCTGGTTCCTCATGTGAGGGGGCGTTTGCTGTGACTGCTGGCACTGAGCCCTGGACGTGAACAGGAGTGCAAGAGTACTCTATGGAACCACTGCATGGACACTTGTGTCATAAGTGTAATAAGTAAAATGAACCATGAGCAGGTATATAGGGGAATATATAGGCCATGTGGCTTGTGAGATGTGTGTGCATTCCAATATGCGCCAATACATCATGAACTTCATGACTGTGTAAATAAGTTAGAAAGGAAGCAGTTGACAAAATGTTTATACTGAAAATAAAATTTTACTTCAAAGAGTGCTTGTAGGCATCAGTCAGTTAGGGAAAACGTTTTTTATGCTTGCCCTATGAGTTTCAGAAACTGTTTCAAAGATGCTTTCAGGGTACTTGCGCTTGAGAAATATAGCTAAATACACTAGTGAAATATCTATATACTAATGATGCAGTTATCAATTGAGACTAATGCATACGATAACATTAGTTTCATAACATAATGTGTGTGTGCATGTGTGGGCTTTCTCTTCCTGATGGGTCTGAGATGGTTCATTAAATTAGCAGCTTAGAACTGGAGACTGAGTGTTAATTCCCATATTTATGTATATCTTTGTGCATTGTACAGGTTGTAGCCCATGTAGAATTATCACTTCTCTGTTGGGTTCTCTCACTGTTATTTAACTTTCCTGTGGGATCCCGCTAAAAGGAAACAAAAGCACTTCTGTCCCTCCCAGCTCTGGACCCAGAAACAACCCCACTTCTGTTAACTCCTGATTATGGAACTGGGCCAACTCAGCTACATTTCTCTGCTTCCAGAGTAGGCAATCAAATAGTTCTACTAGAAGTAGGAGAAAGCCAGTGAAACAAAATAGCACTTTAGAGAGATGATTTTATGATATTCAGTGTATATTTCTCTCCCATACTGTTATACATCATCAAAAGGTAATTTGAATGGTCTTCTTCTGGGATGAAGAAAAGGAGCAGATCTAGCCTGCAGTCTTCTGGCAAGCCTAGAATTCCTTGAGGCTTGTTGCCTCAAGCCCCTAAGCCTGTTTTACTCAGTTTTTGATTGTTTTAATTTTATGTTTCTCTTTCCATGTTTTTTTTCCAACATCCATACAAAAGAGTTGATTCTCAGATTGTTCCTCCTTTCCTAGAATTCTGTAGATAAAGCATGGAGAGGTTGTTTTGTGTAGATCTATATGCATTTTGGCCACCCTGTAGTGTATGGAGAAGTCTCTCTTTAGACAGGTAGAGAAACTCAAGTGAGAACAAATAATTTAAGAGTGGGAAAGCCAGTGGTGGAGCATAATTGATCACATCAATATGGAAGCCTATGAGATCTCAACATTCCAGACAAAATATTTTGTGTGGAAGTAGAGTTCAGACACCTTGAGACTGCTCTGTGCTGTGACTCAAAGTGGGGTTTGATTTATGAATGGGAATGATTAGGAAACTCCTTTTGAAAGCTCTGTTCTGGTCAAACTTAAAAGAGTTATGTGCACATATAAAGTTCCAGCTGCTGAGCCTGTTGTCAGCCTTGTGAACACTCATGACTTAATGAAGTCAACAAAAGCTGCTGACAATTTTTCACATGCAATAGGTCTTTGAGTCTTTGCATCTTTGACTCATTTGTGAACTATTGTACCATTTTGACACTTGCAAGAACATTTGAGACTATAGTATCTTACTTGCAGTCCAGAGTCTCCGCCTACACTGTGCTGCAGGAGTCAATCAATGAAAGAACTTTGACATAAAACAAAATATAAACCTGGGAGCAGAAGATATTTTGATCATCAAAGCTACTGTTTTTGAAGGTCTGCAGAGAAAGAAGAATGCAATTCTAAATCTCGTTAAGCTGATGAGTGACCTCTCTCTCTCCCCCTATTAAATAATTTTGAAATACTTATGCTGAAAGCACAGATTAACAAAATTATATGATGCCTTCTGAAGATCCCACAAGGCAAAACCAGCAAACATTCAAGTGTGATTTCTAAGTTTGCCAAGACAGAACTGCAATGTATGTGGAAGAACTGAAGACTACATACTTTAAAACGTCTGTGCAGGAGAAGGGTGGGGAAAATGGACCTTATAGACCGTCTCTACTGGAAACTTAAAGTGTTTGTATGAGGCTTAAGAGGTATGGCTGTGATGTTGTTCCATGGTACTGACGGCATTAAAATGGTACATTTTTTTTTGTGTATTCTGGCTGCATTTGTTTAATAATCTATAGAATAAATTTTCTAGTTTACTTACTTGACCCTGAGATTAGCTCTATTCCTTAAAGCATGGTGCTATTAACACTGAGGGTGTGGGTTGAATCCATGTATGGGCCATTCACTTCAGAGCTGAACTTGATGATGCTTGTGGGTCCCTTCCAACTCAGAATAATCTATGATCTACTTTAGGTTATCATAATTATATCGGGAAAGAAATCATTATCTTGAGGCTACAGAACAGAGTCTTGGTTTGCAGCCATAGTGCTAAATTACGAAGCACTCAAGCAACTTCAGTATCTCTACTGGACTTTTCCACACATGCTTTGCCAATGCAAACAAAAGCTATGGATGTGACTTCTCTGTTCAAGATATTTGTATGGAAGCAAGAGGGGGAAAAATAGAGATTAAAGAATTATGCTTCAAAGTATTAGATGCTAAAATCCATAATAGTTTAAATTCTAGGAAATATTTTTTTATAAAATAGTAAGATATTTCTGAATTTTTTCTCTTAAAGACAACCAAAGAATTTTGCCATTGTTAAAATTAACTGAGACACTTAGTTGTGCTTTTAAGGACATAAAAATTAGATGTAAAACAATAATCTCAAAGATTCAATAATTTAGAGTTTTTACATGAAAAAGGGACTGAAGTGCTTTTATTAACTAAATTAGGTACAATTCCAATGTAATAATGAATTCAGTAAAGATCTTTTCCAGGAGCTGGTTTGGTATATCCAAGATGAGATGTTCAATGAGATTCCCAAGTAAAATCTAAGGCTCTTAAAATGAACAACAAATCCATATTTTATTATAAAATTAATATTTAAATTTTTAATAGAGAAAATGAAAATTGCCAATCTAAGGTATTTCACAAGCCCTGTTTATTCCAGTTTTCTCCTGCCCATTGTAAGCTTGTGTTATTGATTTTAATCAGCTCAATAGCCTTCCTGGTTGTAGCAAACTTTGCACAAGCTTTTTTCACCATGGAGTGTTTATTTTTTGATTGTTTTTCTGTTTGTTATTTTTTTAATTTTAAGTTTGTTTCTTTTTGAATATGTGTGTGGTTTTTCTTTTCGTTTGCTTGGTGGTTTTAATTTTGTTTTTTTGGTTGTGGTTGAATATTCTTACTACCAATTGCCTTGCTTGCTTCTAGAAGTGATGAGATTCAGACATGTTAACGCTGTGATGTTAAGGATTCATTGACTTCCTACATCCAAGGAACGTTCTGTAACCTCCTGTTTTCAGAAGTATGTGGCATGGAGTCAAACAGCTCTTCTGGAGTTCTTTGAATTCGAAATTCTGCTGCAGTCCTTTCACTAGCTTGGCATTATATTCAGGAGCACTTGCCTGTGCTGTCAGTTGTTCAAGAAGATGCTTAAGTACTTGTTTTTTAATAGGCAAATATTTTATTGTTTCCTAAAAGGTCTGTTCCTTCTCTTTTTGCCCTTTTTAATGTTCTTTGAATGTAAAGGTGAATTTTCTAAAATACAGGTTGAAGGAAAGCAGACAGGAAAGGTTGTCAGAATTGTATTTCACAGTCCTTGACTATTTTGATGCTAATAGTATTGTCTCTTTTGAAACAGAAGTTTGCCTTTATTTACAAGTCTCCTGAAATTGCTTCATTTTTCTTCATATTTCAGTTAATAAATTAAGCATCCCTACTCTCCCTAACCTGTCTGTTATGATGCTCTCCATATATGTAATATTCAGGCAAAGTACAAGCAATTTTGCTGTCTTCCACTATTTTCAAAATGTATTCAGTATTTGAATCAATATTGAGGTTTACTATGAACAGTTCTGGTCAAAGCTATGCTAAATTATCTTTTCATCAATGTTATTAAATGTAGCAGTCAGACTATTTGCCAATTAATATGCTGTCATTTTGGAGGAATTTGTGTGAAACTGGATTACACTTGCAGAAAGAATTCCTGTAGTTTCTTCAGGATACGGAAAATTACATTTAAGATTAATCTTCTTTTCACTCTACTTCCTTTCCCTCCCCCAACAACTTTTTTCCTTTCTCCCCCTTCTCTGTTGATATACTCATTATTTTCTGAATGAATGCCAACACCATAGCAGATTTTTCAAAGACTCTCATCGTAGCAGACATTTTGAGCTATGGCTTTGACAGATTGCACATTTTGAAAGTGCGATACTGTAGCAAGCTTTTTAGTAAATTTGGCAGACTACATACTGTCTTGAAATCCACTGATGAAAAGTGAAAAATCTATTAGATGTAGGTTGGCAGGTTACATGTGACCTGCTGACAGGCTGTGTACATTTTTATTCGATTCTAGGAGTAAGGAATCCAATTCTCAGGGGTTTATGAAGAATTGCAGTAAATGTCACTTACAGAATGAAAAAAATGCCTTGGAAGAACTAGATTGAAGAGATGGCTAAAAAACATATTGCAAAAGTCTTTGTCTTACATACCGGGATTTTACTTAAATTGTAACTTCTGCTTTATGAACTTGCTGGACAGCTGGGCCCAGAGAGTAGTGGTGAATGATGCTTCATTCTCACTAGGGACACCTGTCCCTAGTGGTGTTCCCCAGGAATCTGTGTAGGGCCCAGTCTTGTTTAATATCTTTATCAATGATCTGGATGAGGGGATCGAGTCTACCATTAGCAAATTTGCACAACACTAAGCTAGCGGGGAGTGTTGATCTGCTGAAGGGTAGGAGGACTCTGCAGAGGGATCTGGACAGGCTGGATTGGTGGGCCAAATCCAATATGAGGTTTAACAAGGCCAAGTGCCGAGTCCTGCACTTTGGCCACAACAACCCCCTGCAGGGCTGGAAACAGTATGACTGGATGGTGACCAGAGAGGGACCTGGAGGTGCTGACTGACAGCAGCTGAATATGAGTGATTGTGTGCCCACCAGGGCAAGAAGCCCGGTGGCATCCTGGCCTGTATCAGGAATAGTGAGGCCAGCAGGACCAGGGAAGGGCTTCTTCCCCTGTACTGAGCACTGGTTAGACAGCACCCTGAGTACTATGTCCAGTTCTGGGCCCCCCAATTTAGGAAGGATGTTAAGATGCTGGAGCATGTCCAGAGAAAGGCAACAAGGCCGGTGGCAAGTCTGTAGTACAAGTCTGATGAGGAGCTGCTGAGGGAAATGGGATTGTTTGGCCTGGAGAAAAGGAGGCTCAGGGGAGACCTTATCAGCCTCTACAACTGCCTGAAAGAAGAGTATAGCCAGATAAGTATTGGTCTCTTCTCCCAGGCAGCCAGTGACAGGACAAGAGGACATAATCTTAAACTGCACACAGGGAGATTTAGAGTGGACTTTAGGAAGAAGTTCTTCACAGAGAGGGTTATTTACCTGGGTATAAGTTTCCCAGGTAGCTGGTGGAGTCACCATCCCTAGAGGTGTTTAAGAAAAGACTGATGTGCTACTCAGTGCCGTGGTCTGGTTGACAAGGTGGTGTTAGGTCAGAGGTAGGACTTGATAATCTCAAAGTTCTTTTCCAACCTTATTGATTCTGTGATTCTGTCATTCTGTGAGGTGACTGGTAGAAAATGGATAGGAACCATGATAATAGTATATGTTATAGTGCTAAAGAGCTGCTTTAATGATGCCCTGTTCTTGAAGAAAGAATTTGCAAACAGAGGAAATTTTTTCATTTTCCAGTGCTTAAAATACACTTGGAGTTTCAACTCTCCATTTTTGATGTTGGGCTTGGGATAATCAGTATTCCATGATTACTCTGCAGGAAAGAGCTCAGCTGCCAAAAGCAGAAGGGGTTTTGCAACAGTTTATTTGCAGGCAGAATGCTACTCTGAGGAATTTTCTTTATTACTTTGAAACCTGTTACCCTTGGTGTCTTCTCAAAAGGTATATCTGTTATACACGGTCTTGTATGAAAGGGTTATACTGGGAAACCTATACCCAGTGAATACAGACACCAGAAGCACCCTGTGTGTGCCTGTGGCTAACCTGCATTATCAGGAGTTTAGTTTGAATACTCAGGTCATGAATCTGGCAAAGGGGTGACAGGACCCTCCTCTGCATCCTTGACAACATATTTTCACCTCACCTCCACCTTTGTACTGGAATTTCCTTTTGGCAGCCTATGGTTAGTTGAACCAAAGTGCTAATCTAGCTCAAAACTAATAATGGCTCAAAATAAAAAAGAAGTTAGCTCACAGCTGGATTGGGAGGCTCAGCGGGCATGTGGATAGTAGCACTTGTGCAAGAAGAGGAAGAAATATACTGTTAGGGAAGACAAAGAGTGGAAGTACATTTTTGTTAGTGGCTTTGCAGGTTTCTTTAATTCTGTGACATGCACTCATCAGAGAAATATCTGGCTTCCTAATTCTTATCAGAACTGTTGGAGGACTTAGGATGATATTTAAACAATCACATGTAAAAGTGGAGGCATCCACATTGCACTTCATTCAAGTGTAAGTGCATCTTAATGGTTGCTTTTTTTATTCCCCTCAAAAAATTCCTACCCTGGATGATAATAGTAGTGGAATATTAAAACAGATCTTATCAAAACAGGTAAATTGTGTATCAGATTTTCCATCTTGTATGTGTTGGGGTCTTCCACGTTTTTTGCATTGCAGTAAGAATGTACTGTTCTGTTATTTTAATATTCTGTATTTTCATTGAAAATGTGTAGCCTTAGCACTGACCCTGTTGTGATGTACTAGTAAAAAATGACACACAAAACTTTACTTATTACTTTCTGATTAACATTTTCACAAGCAGTCTAAAGCAGATATATTTAATCTCTTTGCAAGTTTTAGGGATATTAAACTGGAAAGAGGATTGACAATGAAATGATGAAACAGGCTGTTTAACAAGACAAAGGACTATAAAAATTTTAAAACTCAAAACTACTGATTTTGGAGTCCATAAATTGGGTTTTAATATTCAAAGCTGATTCCTTCTTCTAATACTAATTTTGTGTCTCAAAATATAAAATAATGAGTGCATTTCTCAGATGAGAAACAGGATGTAGGAAGTATGATTCCTAGCAAATTCTCTAAATTAAAGCCTTGGGTTCTTCTTTTTAAGACTTGAATAAGAGACCTTAGACTGTTTTAGGGAGACCTATTCTATTTTATAAAGAACAACACCGGCACTGAATGTAGTGCATAACTCAAAATGTCTCAAGAAGTTGCAGATAAAAGTGTTCTAGGGGACTGGGGGTGTTTATAGTTTCTCTGAGTGAGGATGTGACAG
>WAAG01089098.1:0-21346 GCA_013390105.1 Tichodroma muraria
CCCTGCAGCACTACAGGCTGGGAGAAGAGCAGCTGGAAAGAGGAAAAGGACCTAAGGGTGCTGTTTGACAGACAGCTGCGCATGAGATAGTGTGTGCTCAGGTGGCCAAGAATGGAATTATGACTTGTCCCCCAATACTGAGCACTGGTGAGGCCCCATCTCGAGTACTGTGTGCTGTTCTGGGCCCCTCACTAAAAGAAAAACATTGAGATGTTGGCATTCATTGCCCAAAGAAGGGCAGTGAAGCTGGTGAAGGCTCTGAAAAGGACTGAGGGAGCTGGGGTTGTTAAGTCTGGGGAAAAGGAGGCTCAGAGGGATCTCATCACTCTCTAGAACTACCTGAAAGTAGGTTGTAACAGTCAGTCTTTTCTCCCAAAATAGGACAAGAGAAAATGTCCTCAAGTTGCACCACTGGAGGTCTGGATTGGATCTTAGGAAAAATTTCTTCAGTGAAAGAGCTGTCAAGCATTGGAGCAGGGCACCCAGGGAAGTGGCTGAGTTACATCCCCGTTGAAATATTTAAAGGAGGCATAAGACATGGCACTTAGGGAAAGGTTTTAATGGTGGACTTGGCAGTGCTGAGGTAACAGCTGGACTTGGTGGTCTTAGCCATCTTTTCTCATATATACAGATTATTTTCTTCTATTTAATATCACACAAGGTCTCCTTACTGGTGTGTTTTACACTATGGTCATTTGTAATACATTAATGTGCAAGAGTAAAAAATGATATAACTAAGTACAGACCTTTTCAATTTGTTCTGGCTGCAGTAATTCACTCGGATCACTAAGATTTGGCCGGAATGCTTCAGGCTCCAGGTCTGTTTTGATATTTGTTGCCTGTTTTGAATTGATATCTTCTCTTGTTGTTATCTACGAAAAGAATAGCAAGAAAATAAGTATATGTCATCCTATTAGCAGACAAGATAAAACTTCACAAGTTTAAAATCATGCAGTTATCAACTATGCAAGTCCTTCGAAAGTTTAGGAATCCAATAGATTTGATCTGAGATTGCCACTGTTTCCGATAGCAAACTGGTACACAACTATGTAACAACTTACACAGACACCTACTCAGAAGAAAGCTATGGTTTTATGCTAAAACAAACAGTTCTCATACACAGCTGAAGGGCTCCAAATGCTTTTCAGAAGATACCTTAAAAAGTTCTTGCGTTTAATACTGACATGGCATTCTAAGTGGAATTAAAAAAAGAAATCAGAAAGGAGAGGAAATAAAACTTCAACACTGACATTTCTCAATAGCTTCTGAATCAATACTCTTTTAGAGTACTTAAGAAATTTTTCAGATATGCAGCAGACATCTGGGAAGACTGCTGCCATATATTTTGAACAAACCATTTGAATAGAGCCTTAGGAATAGTGCTGCTCCATAAACCGATCTGCTGGAGTACTAAAGGGAATCAAAGAAAGAATTGAGAGGGTGGGGTGGGAAAGCAGCAATAATCCTTCAGTTGCATAGTGAGCACTGAGGCCTGGCAAAGACGCACTATGCAGAAGGGTCCTGCAGTAATTTAAAATACCTGACCTATGTGTTTACCCTATTGAGTGGAGATGGCAGAGGCTACAAAATTCCTCATAGATGTAGCTCACAGCAGCTTCTTACCCCAGTCAACACTCACTGGCACCTCCAAGTTAAAGTGCCATGTCTTGATAACTAGAATAGCTGTGATCCAAACAGATTCCCATCTATAAATCCAGCTGCAGTGATATTTAAAACTTACTAGGAACAGTGAAATCTGACAGAGGAGTAGGACAAAGCGAGGAAGTTAGTAACATAAGCCACTGCGGCAAGACTTACTAAAATGTTGACAGAAAGAAGAAAGAAATCTTAACAAGATTAAGCGCATCTGAAAAATTTATCAGCCTAAATCAAGTTTAACTGAAATTAAAATGTCGAAATTAAAACCTGAATCCTGAAAATTTCAAGAAAATACCTGCCAAATCCAGTTTGCCACATCCATCATACTTTAAACATATGGGACACAACTGCAGTATTTCACAATACCACCATGGTAAACTTTGCCAAGCTTTTGTGAACTTCCTTAGTTATTTAAAAAAAAGCCAAATCAAAGAAAACTCTGAAATACAGATAGGAATATTTAAACAAATACAGCCACCTGAACCAAAAAAAAAAGGACACCCCTTTCATCTCCCTCAAGAACTACGGAAAGAGCTCCTATTACAAACTCCTGTTATTTAAAAACAGGCTTACAAAGTCAACATATCAAAGTATATTCATACAGTAACCCAATTATAGTACTAATTCTAAACACAAGGAAAGGTGTGCTTAAACTGAGTATCAAACAAGAAAAAAGCTGATGCTTTCCTTTTTTCAATGAAAGGTAACAAGAACTTCCAAACCAGACTGAGCACTAATTTCCATATCACAACAAAAAAATGCAATTATCCATATAGCTTCATGTACAAAAAGATGACCTGCATGCTGCTTTACAGAGTGCTATCTCTAAAATGTTATTTCACAGTCCAAGTATTTTCCACCTTAAATGCCTTTCATCCATCACATTACTGCTTCAGCTCCAGAGAACTTCAGCATTTGTCAACTGTAGAGCAGAAAGGCTTTTCCCCTTGTTATTCCTTAATTCTGATTATAGGCCACCATGCAAAACAGGAATAATTTGGATACAAGTGGTGTGGAGAACTGAGTTTTTTCGTTTAGAGTTTTTGAGGATTGGGGTACTTTTTTGGATGGATTTTGTCCTTAGTAATTATTATTAAAGCAGTTTTCTTCTAGGAAGAACACTGCTTTGTGGAAGTGTCTGATCAAAAGAATCTGAAAGAAAGCACTCTAGCTTCAGAACTTGCAGATTTATTTCCCACCAAACTTGGACAGAGCAGACTGACCTGTTGTCAGATACCAGGGCTTCCAAGATTGGTAGACATCACACAGCCCACACCACATTTGAGACCACAACTCTCAAATAGGCTCAGAGCAGAGTTTATAGGATGCAGCCCATCACATCAGACTTTTGTAGTCAGGCTAAACCTTTGAGTTTGGGCATATCAGGTGAAAGGTATTTGGAAAGAGCTCCTACACTTCCAGAAAATTAATACAGGGATTCTCCACCATCACTTGCAGACTGGATATGTTCTCAAGTGGGAATAATTTTTTTTTTGTTGTTTGCAAGATTTCTGATTTTCCTGTAACAGTGCAGCTTTTGGGTTCAAGGTTCATGCTCATTATTGATCCATGTAACTGTACTACTTACAAAACATTTTAAAGCAATTAATTACTGATTATTAAACAAACAAGTATCAGAGTTAAGAAAATATTTGCTTATGTGTAATTACATAATATATAAAAAAATTCAAGATCAAAGAAATAAAGAAACACAGAAAAAAATTTAAATTTTCAGCAGCCAAGTACTGGAGAAAAACAAAATACTCAATGCTTCTAAGGAAATCTAAGCTATGCTTTCCATCAGTAAGGCATGTGTGATCTGCACACCAGCTAACAATTTTATAACTCTCAAACCATGGAACACCTAAAGAGAATGCAAATATCAGTTTCAATCCATATCCACAGACCTTCAAAAATCCAAACTGATTTCCAAGTGCTGTTTTGTGTGTATGACCTTTGCCATGTTGAACTGCCTCAGTTACCTGCTTTTATAATGGGAAAAATACTTACCTATTTCACAGAAGTTGTGAAGCTTCATACTTGCCATGTACTGTGAGATTCTTGATGAAAGATTCCTATATAAAATTAAACACCCATGCAACAAGGTTTTGGATTCTTCACCTGTTTTGCATTCTTTTTAGGGAAGCTTCTAACACNCTGCAAGTCAAGCAGTACTGAGAACAAATTTTCAAATTCTAACAGAAAATTCCCGTGTGAAAAAGGTGGAATTAGTAATTCCATCATAAAATTACTGATTCCATCATAGAATTGAACAATTAAATACATCCAAAACAAAGGAATTTTCTGCTGGATCCTTGTAGTGCTGTAGACAAGACAAACCCACTAAGTGCAGGACTTGCCCTGAACCAAGACACTACAAAGAAAGATGTTTCAGTATCTGGAGAGGGGTTTTAAACTACTGAAGAGGGCACCTGGAGACGTCTGCAGAGTGTGCGCAGTTCTTCGCTATTTAGAGCATCGATCCTGCGGTGATACTCAGCCACTGACACTACCTGAATATGGAGACAGGAAGACAATAATTCCACTGACAGTTGAAGAAAAGTAAAAAGGTATGAAAGAAAAAACTGGAGGAGAGTAATGAAGGGAAAATGCGCAATGACAACAAACAAACAAGAAGGGCCAAAAGATGTTTGTTTCTGCAAGGACAGTGCACATGAAGGCGATTTTAGACATATGAGTAAACACAGCAAGATTTCAAAATAAACACTAAGGGCACTAGCAGTCAGATATCTCACTGATCTAGGACGAATAAAGAACTGATATAGGAGTGCATAAAGTTTCCAGTATCAGGATGCTAAATGAAAAGACAATCTGAGTTACATGCCTTAACCCAAACTCCTTAGCCCAAGGCCCTCTCAAACATTCTTTACAGTAAGATTAATGAATCCTGTGAACCTGATTTGCTTTCCTAGATGAAGACTAGAAGCAAATCTCAGGCTTCTCAGTAAGCTCTAACTCTTGTGTCTGGCAGTGAAGATAAAGACAATGCAGCAGGACTACAATTTAATAACATCCCAATGCCACCCGACAATTTCTTTATCCTGGACTTTCCATTCCCCTCCAAAGCTTCCGGAGTTGCTCATCTGTCAACACATTCACTTCAAATGGCATCTCCACTTTGGCAGGAGGTGTATGGCCAGAAAGTCTTTAGTCAGAAAGCTCTAGAACATGCTGCTCTGGTGCAACAAGCTGGCTAAAGGACTATAACAGTCATTTTGATGTAACTAGAGCAAATAATGTGATTTTGAGAACAACTCAAAATCATCATTGGTATGAAAGCATCTTAAAACAGCTGGTGGAGAGATTAAATGGATGTCCCATGTAGTAAGAGCATATTAAAAACTTCTAGAGCCTACCACAGTGCAAAGGAAGACAACCACAAGTCCAGCAGCTCCCCATCTACCTGTCCCTACTACAAGGAGTTTGGCCAGATACTCGCCACTGTCCTGAGTACAGAGCCCACAGTCATGCATGACTGGCTCTTGAGCAGCGATGGTTCACTCTACCCCATGCAACTGCAAGGCAAGGAAAAAGGAATACTTGTGACATCCAGCTTTATTACTGAATAATCCATAATTACTAGCACTCAATTTATTTCCATTATTTTTCTACTGTTCTCTTAAAACAGATCACAAATATTGTTGTAAATTGTACTGGCTTGTGCATTCTCAGAGTCAAACAGCTATATGTAAAGCTTTAAAGTATTCCACTCAAACATGTAAGTGATAGTGTAGTTTTATCCTTTTATTTGCTGTGACACTTCATTGCAAATTTACACTGTTCACGTCAACAATTTATGAACATAATCCTGAAAAGCAGTAATGTGAGGACCCTTTAGCTTTATTGCTTCTTTAAGCTATACCCTACCACATGTGAGGCAGTAGGTAACTTACAATAGGCTGTAAATGTGTGATTACTTAAGGAGATTCTTGAGAAAAAAAATCTCAAAATCCCTGACACCATTATATAGTTGCTGTTTCACACAGTGGAAATGTAGACAGTTTTATGGGCACTGCCATCTTGCCTTCAACGTCTCAAATGCATACTTGTCATCATCTTGCATCTGTGAATTGCTTATCAGCTTTTTAACTGAGATCAACCTTTTCATATGCCACAGAGATGCCTTACTTTTCTTGCTTGAAATGGGAATACCTATCCAAGTGTGTACAACATAATACTTCTTGGCATGCTGAACCTGTTGCACACTGTCACATTCCATTTGTTTTGAGGACAAAAGCCTGCATAATGGCAGACCATTGCTATGCAATGACAAACATCATAAATAGCATGTCAGAGAATGTCAAACTAGCCACAGGAAAATTAAAGGAAAAGACACGCTCTCAAATCCAGAGCTTATTTTAAGTATACAGTCCATACTAAGCATACAGCTCATATTAAACTCTGCGAGTAAACCATGAGACACTGTCTCCAGATAATCCACTCATCACTGAACTAGGCTTCAAATAATTATGTTAAGATACTTCAACCTGTCAGGTGCAGCACCTGGCCTCCTATGTAATGCCCATGGTTTAGGCCAACATGCTTTATTCTTGTTTCGCAGTGGACAAGACCACATACTTCTTGATTAAATGAGCTACACAATCTTGAAGTCATGTCTAAGTATGTCTAAGCTTACTAACAACTACCTTCAACTTCATTCAGGAATTGAGATATATCTTGCAAATAGACAGCATTTTGTCACTATCAGGCTCAAGAGCACTGTTTTGAAATGTTAGTAATAACATTAGAAGTTTATTCTTCCTTATAACCTGGTTTAATTCATAGTCCGCTAATGTTATTTCCTCTTTCATCAAGATTTCCTCATGTTCCTTTCTTGTAGTCCTATTAATCTTACAGTCTACTTCACCAAACTAAATAAACCAGTGCTTTCTTCTATCTCCTGCCCCCCTCTCTGTCCCCCATCAGCTGTCTGTTTTCCTATCATTCCAGGACTACTTCTACATCATTCTGCTTTGAACTTTGATTCTCAAACACAGAACGTAGTCTTTCATATGGTATGAGGAAGACCTAGAGAGCAAAACATTTCATAAATAAAAGGGAGATGCAGATTCATATTCATCATACTGGACTCTAGCTTTCAGTACAAAATGCTTCTTTGTAATAAATTTTTTCCATAAAAGTAATTAGGTGAAGGACCTATACAACTTGGCTACGTGCTTTATTTATTATGCTCTCTTTACTATGCCATATCAGCATCCAGTTCCCTGGATACACAAAGCTAATTTTTGAGGATCAGGAAATGTTTCTGAAGGACACTGTTCTCTCTCTAGTTGTTTGCTGCTTTAAAAAGAATGTAGAAGAGAAAAACAGCTAAACCTCTTATGGCTAATCTGGGCAGTGGTTGGAATAGAGCAAAACAAGTAATGTGTATAGCCTGGATTGTTAATGGACTTCAGGGCAAAAAGGGGTCTGCTTAGGGACTTGAAACTGTCTAATAGCAGATGATACAGCACTGGGAAGAGCTGCTGACTCCCTTGAAGTCTGCAGAGAGACCCCAGCAAATCAAAGGACTGGGGAATCACCAACCACATGCAGTTCAACAAGGGACAGTGCTGGATTCTGCACCTGGGATGCAGCAACCCAGGATGTAGAAACAGACTGGGGAATGAGATGCTGCAAAGAAGTGCCATGGAAAGGAACCTGGGGGTCCTGGGCAATGGAAAGTTGGATATGAGTCAGCAGTGCCCTGGCAGCCAGGAGGGTCAAGCATGTCCTGGGGGGCATCAGGCCCAGAATCACCAGCTGGGCAAGGGAGAGGAGTATACTGCTCTGCTCTGGAGTGGCCTCACCTCGAGTGCAGGGGGCAGCTTTGGGTGCCACAAGAAAAGACAGATAGAAAACTATTAAGAGAATGTCCAAAGGAAGGCAACAAAGATGCTGAAGGGCCTTGAGGGGAAGCCATATGAGGAGTAGCTGAGGTCACTTGGTCTGTTCAGCCTGGAGGAGAGAGAAAGGAGACATCATCACAGTTACAACTTCCTCATGAGGGGAAAAGGAGGGGCAGACACGGATCCCTGCTCTGTGGTGACCAGCGACAGAACCTGAGGTAATGGCCTGAAGCTGTGTCAGGAGAGGTTTAGTTTGGGTATTGGGGAAACATGATATCAGAAGGTGGCTGGACACTGGAACAGGCTCCCCAGGAACACAGCACCTTACAGAGTTCAAGAAGTGTTTGGACAACGCTCTCTCCACATGCTATGACTTTTGAGGACGGTGCTGTGCAGGGCGACAAGTTGGACTGGACGATCTTTGTGGGTCCTTTCCAACTCAGCTTATTCTGTGATTCCAAATTTGAAAAGACAAGGAATATATCCTTAGAGATCTAATACTACATGCTGTATTCATATTGGCAGCATTGGTGAAAAAACATGGGATGAATTGTATGACTCGTGGCATGACTCTTTAACCTTGACTCTCCATACCATGTATATGCAGGTTAACCACTTAGGCAAAACACCCAACAGTTTTAATATTTAATGCAGTAAGTCAAGGGTTTGCATACTAATGATTCAAACAATCAAGAAGCCAAGGATTCTCCTTTTGGAGAAATTCATGTTTCTAAGCTTTGTTTTTTTGAAAATATGTCAAAAGTACCTAACTTTTACAAGCTAAGCCAGCCACTTGCAGTGAATGAAACTGAAGACAAAATTCCAAATATGGAACATTTCTTGTCCTTCAACAACACACATGAAAATGCAGTTAAATGTTTCGAAAGTTTGATCAGCCCCTTCAGCCACTGGTCATATCATCCTGCTATAGGCAGATGTAAAAAAAGCTTTTTACACCAGTGAGGGACTCCTCAGTTTAACAAAGCTACAAGTGACACCCTCCCCCATGCCTGTTTGCTAACAGGGAGGAGTTTTCATTCCTGCTCTCAAAACAAACACAGCTAAACGCTCACAGCTAACAAGTAGCTGAAACTGTCTCCATCGTGGGAGAATGGGAGGGTCTTATCAGAGCAGAACAGTGCTTCTGGAGCTTAAGAACAGATAAAGCTTAACAGCATAAATGGCTCTCAAACATAAGTTATCTACAGCCTTGTTACCAACTCAGAATACGGAATAAAAAAACCCCAAGTATTAAGAAAGAACACAACCTGAACAATTTTACTTTGAATCCTAATACATAAGTGTAAACTCGGGTGAACTGTAAACTTCATAAACGTTAATTCTTGAGATTCAAAAATATTTCAGGATATTTAATGGAAGAAAAAAATCCCCATGTTGTTCTATTAGGCCACTCACAAAGTTACTTTAGAATTTCTTCCAATAAAAAAGGTGTCTATGTGAACTGAATGCTGCTAAGAATATTTTAAGAGAAAACACTAACTTTATTTTTCAGACACATTTCGTTTCCTCCCAAAAAATATTAGACTGTTGGAAAGAAGACAATATTGAAGAAGCATTCTGCTCCATCACATCAAATATTATTATTTGGGACATATTGATTACATCACAAAAATGTGTTAATTCATGAGGTGTACCACACCAGATAAACAATTGTAAGGTATCATTTGAAAAAAAACCAAACTTTTAAGACTGATTTAATTTGATTCATTTTTAAAGCATGCGACTAGAAAGCTATTAATTTTCTGTTTTGTGTGGTTTTCAGTCAATTCAGCTCCCTGTCACTCTACTGGTGACACGGAAGGGAAGGGACAACAGCTGGCCATTTTATGCAGAGAAGGACCATAGAATGATAGCAGTACCCTGGTTTGGCTGTCACCATGGTTCTTGCACTCAGTATTTATAAAGCTGTCCCTCTCCAAACTGTTGTGCACACCAGGGTGTTTTCCAGAGCAGGGACAGAAATGCTGAGTAGGTCACATGACAGCATTCTCCCTGTGACCAGTATTGTCCTCACAGCTTAGCAGGATATTAAATATCTGCCTCAAAGTGCTCTAAGCCCACAGCAACTGTACCAAGCTGTAATTAACATACACTGAAGATAAACTGAAGTATCTGCAATAACCAGAATAAATGAACTTGAAAAAAATGCAATCAAAGCCTGAAGCACACAAAGTGTTACATCAAGTCTGTAGACTTAAACAAGCTATTTTTTTCAAGATATGAAAAAACACTCACATAAGAGATATGATAATGCCAGCAAGATAACTAAATTTAACATGCAAAACATTAAACAGTTTAGGATGTGTGTGCAAAGAACTAAATTAGATTTAAGAAAATTACTTTCTTAAAGAGGCAGGCTAGACAGCTTTACTCATTTTGTCCAAATAAAAAAAGATCCGTAGCAACACGACCAATAAAACCCAGCTCCCTTGCGAAACTATTTAAGGAAGTTTCAGCATTTGCAAGCAGAGAAACCAGAGGTTCAGCTGCTGAAACCACAGCACCTGGTGCTTGAGCTCAAACTGCCATTACAGGAGAAGGCAGACTGAGCAAGGTGACATCTCAGTTCTGATACTGCCCTGCAAAGATCCTCTCTGGTACAAGAAAGCATTACACAGGCTTAGAAGTAACTGAATCACAGCCCAGTATGAAAACGTTTGTCTCTTGCTTCAAGCAGAAAAAAAGTCAATTAAGGATCAACTTCAGATTCCACAGACTATTAAAACCAAACAGGAAAAATGTAAGCCTTTACTACTCATTTGCCTTCTTTTAACTTATAATCAACCTTTTGGAAAACTCCTCTGCTACTCCACTTCAACTTTATCGAAGTAGACTAATATTTCACAATTATTAAAAATGCAAACAGTATAACTCCCAATAATTCAATGGAAGAAATATAATCATTGAATAGTTCAGGCTGGAGAAAGCGTTACAGATCATACAGGTCCAGCCCCACCCCGATCATGGGCAGGGAAGCTTCCACTATAACAGGTTACTCAAAGCCCCATCCAGCCTGGCCCTGAACATTTCCACAGATGGGAATTCCACAAATTCTCTGAGAAATCTATTCCAGTGCCTTACCACCCTCGTAGCAAAGAATTTACTCATAGTATCTAATCTGAAGAAGGAATTCTCCAGATTAAGGCCATTCCCCTTTGTCCAATCACAACATGCCCTTGTGAAAAATCCCTCTCCAGCTCTCTTACAAAAGAGCCCCTATAGGCTCTGCAAGGTGCTATAATAAGGTTTCCCCAGTGCCTTCTCTCCTCCAGGCTGAACAGTCCCAACTCTGTCAGCCTGTCTTCACAGCACGGGTATCCAGCTGATACCAAAACACAGCCCTTGGATCAACTTAGTGGCCCTCCTTTGGACTTGATCCAAGAGGCCCGCATGGGACCATCCAGTCATGGCAAAAGCACAAACATGATGCATAAACTCCCAAATTACCTAGGACAACAAGTATGGCAAATATCTGTCATCAAGGAAAGGTTCTAGGCTAAGTGATCTATATAAGGAAGCACTGGATTTCACTCTCCTATTTTATTACTAAAAATATACAATTAGTTCATTCTATGACTCTAAAAACTTAATACGGAAAACTGATTTTAAAAATATTTCAGTAGTATTACTGAATTGATGCAACCTTGCAATTCAGACATCCACAGAGAAGTTCTAAATTCTCATCTTTCACATGTAAGCCCCTATTATTATACCTTCATAATTGCCAAAGAAATACAGGCATTAGCCTACCAAATAAAGTTAACCAATAACTCAAAACATCAGTAGCTGTGCAAATCTTAAACAATTCAAGCTATTAAAACCAACATTTTAATTCTCTTTGAATGCTAATAACTTGAGAATCTAAAAGCAAAGATCATCTTTCATTGGTCTTGTCCCCTTTGGCTACGCTGCTGATCCAAGCTGTGCAAAGTACAGACAAGCATTCCCAAAGATGGCAATCCACCTTTTGTTCCCTTGCATTGTCTGATGTCTTTTGTCTGAAATGCTTTAATAGAAAGAACCATTGCCTGCATTTTTGACATTCTAGAAACTTACTGGCACCTCTTGTATTGCCATAAAATAAAGAGACACAGTAAATATCAAATATTTACTAAAACGTGGGATGCTGACATTACTGGCTTTATAAAGGGGGAGCATAATACACCAATTAGACACCAGAACTTTGATTTCTTACCCTGGGAAAGTATAAAATCCTTTTGACACTCAGCTCAAATTAACACTACCATCAGGAAAGTAACAAAGGCCTTTCTGGTAAATAATCTACGGCAACTTAGTTGCTTCAAGCTAGCATTTTTGCTTTATTGTATCATTTCATTTAGTCCAGCAACTGTTATTTCATGTCAGATGAGCCTTCATTCAAATTCAGAACAACCACTAATGAGAGATTCAGTCAGAAACCTGTACACTTTATATGCTGACAGTCTCCTTAATATTCTTTCCACTGGTCTTGCAAAACAGAAATAATTAGACCAATACTCCTTCCTTTCTGTAAAAAGATTACACTTGCACATTAGGTTTATGAGCATTCATTAAAGAAAAAATCCAACTTCGAGAATAGAGCTTGTCTTATCAACATGGCAACTTTTTAAAATTATCCCCATCTGTAGATACTTCTGTACCCTATTTTTCCTATTTGACTTTTTACATGCTAAAATAACCTTTTGTCTACCTCTCTCACAGCAAAGTTGATCCTTATTCTCAGAGAGTCTTCTTTAGTTCAAACTTAAAAGCTGGTAAGTATTGTTTTTATAACATAGTTAGACTCTGGCTAAATTTCAGTATTGGTCCTAAAAGAAACAATTATAACAAGGGATGCTACTACTTTTTTGAATATCTGTGCAAGTTATATCTCTCTCTTTATGTATCTAGATACATGTTAAAAAGCAGAACTTCAAACTGAACTTCAGATAGTTTTTATACTGCTACAGGGTGTACTAGAATAACATTTCAGCTCATTTAGGTATATCTCCATTCTACTCCACTACCATAGAGGAAAGTTAAGAGCCTATTACTTCAAAAATGTGCTGTTATTTAGGAACACACATTTCATAGAACCATTTGTTGCAACAAGTCAATTTCATATTTTGCAAGTATCCTGGCTAAAAATAAAGGTAAAAACAACATATAAAAGATAAAGAATAAAACCCATTAATAAACAAAAAATAAAACCCCAACTCAACAGCACCTTGAAAGAAGTATGCTTCAAATCCCAGTAAGATGTAATTCTTAAGAATTAGACTCTCCTGTCAAGGAGAGTCTAAATGAAAACTATCTTCCAAATTTACCAGTGGGTAAATTAGCACAGTATATTGTGAAGATCACTCCTTCCCTGTCCCCAAGATGCTGTCTTGCACGTCTCACTCAAAACCTTTTTCTTTAGATACTACTACATATTAAACACTACTACAAAAAGTCTGTCTGGGGAAAACAACACTGAAAAAAATCCAGTGCCTTCCATAAATCTAATAAACTGCAAAGCCAGTGTTTTTGCTTCCTCCCCTTCATTATAAACATGAGAATGGGACTACAGCAGACTCATGTCCATGAATTTATAATTATTATCAGACCTTTATATGGGTGACTGACTTCTGAGAATGTAATGGTAAGTTAGGAAATCTACACTTCTCTAAATGTATGTCCGTGCAAATCCTTATTCTCAGTAACTATATAATTTTTAACTATAAAGCACATTTATTGTGAAAAAATGCATTACTCAAAGAGAAAAGAAAGGATAAAAAAAAAATCACCTTAAAACTGCTGAACCCCCTAATGCTCAAAGTAGATTCTCTTATCTAATGCCAAAGGAATACCAGTAATTAGGTTATGTTCCAAAGATAATGAAAATTTGTGACTTAGCATCCTGTTTACACATTTAAAATTTAAACTTCCAGAAACTGTCTCTGCACCACAACATTGAAAGACTGCAATAACAGACATGAACATACTACACTGAAAATTACCAGAGTGCATTTACGATTAACTGGCTGGTGCTTTCTCCCCTTCTTCCCATACCAGAGACGAGACATTTCCCTTCTAAAAATAAAATGAGACTAAAAAAAGAAACGAAACAAAAAACACGATTCAAGGCTGTTTGAAAGCATTCTCTGTACCTGCTGTCAGTTCCAGGCACAGGCAGAGCCCCACGACGCCGTGACAGGATAGTTTGCTGGACGCTCGCATTTGACTGACAAGGCAGGGAGCAAATGAGCGAGCGTTCAGCAGGGGGATGTATCGCAAATGATGACGATACACAAGGAGGAAGGCTTCCTGTGCTCAAGGGTGGTTGCAGAGCACTAGTTCGTTAAAAGGCGAAAATATTTAAAGATACAGAACTTAATTGGTCGCATACAATACTGAAGAACACAAAAATAATCCTCAAGGTGTGCTTGCAATGTTCTGTTACAAGTTAATTGTTCATAAACAATTTCTAACGGTAAAGTGTTTGCATTCAATATTAAACTAATAGTTTGTCTTCCTTATGCTGACAACCCTATATAAACCCTGTCAGTCATTTCTTAGAAGAGGGGTCAGTGAAGATTTAAAATATTATTTTTAAAGAAGGGAGGTTTTAAAGCAATTGGAAACTGTTAGCCTTGCAGCCTTTTCATTTTGTAACCTACAAGAAGAAAATTAATCGTTTTGTCTATAAGCTAAATTTGCTGTATGGGTTAAATGCTAGTCCCAGCAAGAAAGTATTTTTGGAATCATGATTATGTTTTCCCTTAAGGAAGGATGTTTATTTAAACAGGCATGTGCAACAGTAAAAAGCATGACAACCCTTTAAGAATCTTCTTGTAATAACACCTACATTCTTTCTGCCCCACACCCTAAATGAAACACCATCCTTCCCCCCACAACATCCCCCAGAACAAACAACAACCACTAAAAAAATCTCCACATCACCCATGCTCCAAGTTCTGTGTGAAAGTATTAAACAGGCCATGGCAGCAACAAAACAACACTAAATCACTGTTCACTCAGGCTGTTGCACTGTGATCTAAAAGCCAAGACATCCAAGCAGAGAAAAACAAGCGCAAAACTTTCATTTTACTGCAAACTACGTATTGGAACACCTCACCTTGCACTAGCATCTAACATTCTGATGGATAAAATGTTTTTCTTTTCAGTAGAAATTTTTTTGGGAACTGTCACCTCTAAAAGTAAATTTGTTCTAACTTATCAGAACTATTAAGTCAGCAAACAAAAATATTTTTATCGCTGGAACATTGAACCTGGGATTTAGGAAATTCAAATATGTAACAATGATTTGACTACTACATATGGTACAAATGTAGTACTGTTGGGGGTTGGGTTTTTTTCTTACAGAATTTTCTCCCAGACATTGCTAGGGAACTAATTACTGGGTACTTATGGGTACGCAGGAAAGACAAAGGAAATGGCCAAAAATCAAGGGAGAAGGTAGCAGTCGGGGGGAGGCACTTCACTTCTGTTCTTCTCCCTGGGAGAGCTGCTCTCTTGGAGGGGATAGCGAGGCTGTTGTTGCTCTCTCTCTCTCTGCGGGGAGACTTTTACCGGCACCACCGGAGCCCAGCTCGGAGTGACCCAGCACCGTCTGTTCGTGTGTGCCCGGGAATTCGGATCCTGCTCTCTCCCCGCTTTGCTGGAGCCGCGCTGCCGCGGTGCCCGCGCCCGCCGTTCCTTCGCTCCTGCTCTGGTTTCCCCAGGCCGTGTCCCGCACCCCCTGCTGCTGCCGGGACCTTCCCACAGCTCCAGCAATCCCCGCCGAGCTCCTGACACATCCCGTGCTGTGACACCCTGGGCTTTCTGCTCACCCCGGCCCCCCGTGGCAGTAACTGCACCAAAAGAGGTGCCTGTGGTAAAAAGACTCACTGCGCCCTGATCCTCTTTTGTTGTTAACACCATAGTTTTTGTTGTTATTCTGTTTATCTTGTTATATGCAGTAGTAAAGAACTGTTATCCCTATCCCCTTACATCTTTGCCTGAGAGTCTTTTCAATTCCGGGATTGTAACAATTCGGAGGGGGGAGGGCTTGCATTCTCCATTCCCAGAAGGGGCTCCTGTTTCCCCTGGCAGATACCTGTCTTCCAAACTGAGACATGTACCATACCGCATTTTACTACATACTACTACACCATTGGTCAAATAGTGTACAATTCCAATAATAAGCCATATGCCTATTAATGTGCTTGAGATTTTTTTGTTTTTTAAATAAGTGAAATAATACTGAGGGTTAAAACAAGAACAAAAAACAGATACCCTTAAAACTATTTCAAATGAGAATTACCATCAATATCAAAATATAATACAAGCTATAGATTTCTCTGCCAAGTCTGGAAAATCTTAAAGGAATTGAGAATATGCAGCAAAAGTATTTCAAACTTTCTCTGGAAACAAAACCTTTATGACAGAAAGCAAAAGCTAGTGATACAACTAACTCTTCCACACCCTACTTTATCAGTCATCTTTTCCCTGACCTTCAGGAAAAAAAATAAAATTCCTCCCTAACAGGAGCCAACACGTTTCTCCAAAGCTGGGAAGGAAGAAAAGAATCTGACAAACTGAATTCTTTTTTGTCCTGCAACATTTAATCTTAAACAATTCTAACAATTTGCTTAGAAGTTTCAAGCTTCTCTCTGAATAAAAATTACTTTTCCCAGAGCTTCTCAAAAGGATTTTGAAAACTTGCTCAAAAGAAAAGAGCAGTAAAATTCTGTTCGATCTGACAACTCACTTTTTCATTTAATTACAGCTGCAAAGTTTAATGGGAATGAATGCTCAAGTAACGTTATGAGACCCCCTGACAGTGTTTTGCTGCTCAGTCCTGCAGCAGCAGCTGCCCCATGAGCTGGCAGCTGCCCTCAGCTGGGAGCATCTGCTGCAGAGGGAGGGCACAAGAACCTGAGCAGCACCAAGACAGTGCACTCAGGAAAGTGGCAAAACTTGTCACTCATGTCGTGACAGATCCCCACCCCAGCCACAGAAAGAAGCCCACATGAAAAATCTGACCTCAGTAGCAACACTTATTAAAGATTAATAAATCGCCCTTTTATTTTTTCATGCATTTGGGGATTACAGTACTGATCTGTTAACTAGAAACAGAATCTCAAATCTTGTTGCAATTAATGTAGGCCTTGCCATCAATGCTCTTAATAAAAGATTCTAGTGAAGAACACCAGCTCACACATGACATCTGTGCAGAACAGCAGCAAACACGAGCATCCACCTATTTCTTACATAGACAATGGAGAAACTGAAAAGGCATCTAATTACACTGAATGATAATCTTGTTATTATCATTGTTAATTCACAACCAATATAAAGATCTCTACACAACCAATGTGCATAATCCTCTCAGTAATTTTACCTCACATTGTCATTTCTTCTAATAAATTAATCTGTCTCAAAAAAATACTTAAGCAGTAGCAGAGAAAAAGGAGAGTGACAACAAATAAAGGTAAAACTTACGGAATGTCTTATTTCCACTCCAAACCAATTGCCTGGTTTAGACCTTTTGCCATACTAGACTTCAAGTTATCACCTGACAAGATTACATAAGATTGAAACAGGGCAGTAAGCACAGTAACCCTCAACTTCAGTAGGAAAACTGGACACCGGGTGTGCAAGAAGGTTTTTGCAGCTGGATAAGATAGAACTATTTTGTTTCACATAGTCACTAACAATGTCCTGATACCACAGCAACAGAAAAGTAATGACACTGAATTCTACAATCCCTACATTTAGTATTCATGCTTTTTGAGTGAAGTTACATTAGTAGAAAATATATCTCCCATGCTCCATCTCTCTTAAGAGACAGAGCCCAGAAGGATAACAGGACAGGTGTAGGGGGGGCATAATTACACAGTTTATTTACAACTTGCTGTTGATTCCACATGAATAAGTGTCAAGTTCAGGAGTAATGAAGTTAGAATGCAGTTGAAATAAAAAAATCAGGTACTGGCGTCTATACAAAATTTCTACTCTGTCTTCTAGAATAAGTGCGTCTTTGTAAAAATTGTTGCAGGTGAAGCTAACATGGGCATACAGCTAAGGTCTGATCCCTTTTCCCTTCACAGGTACAAGAAAACACTAAAACATCACAAAAAGGTATTTCCTGTAGTGTCAATACAACATGGACTGGCACAGCTTCTTAGTTGGCTGAGAAAGTTTCCATAAGAAAGGAAGTCTAATTTGAGAAATCATCCTTTGTTTCCTGTCAACAGCTTAGGGAAAGGGAGGGGGGAAAAAAGGAAGTATTTTTCCATCACAAAGATTTCCTGAGGATTTTCAAAGGTATGCTGAAAGCCGTTGAGAATCTCAAAAGCACAAGCTTTTTAGCTGAATGGCTCTGCTTTAATGCTCTCTCCCCCCTGCAGAGGGGCCATCCCAGATCCCTCCATTAGATCCATGAAATAGCCATCAATTATAATTGCATATTCATGATTCCAGCTACAGGACAGCTCTAAACCATCAAAACCTCTGAACTTCCACTTATAAATTATAAATAAATTCAAAATAAATTAAGTGGTGACAATAAATACAGCATAATAAGAAATATTCTAATGCATGGAGTTGAGAGACAGTACAATATCATTCAGGTCAACTGCAAAAGCAAAAATGAAAGCTACCAATCTCTGCAAAGAGCATTGGATTACGAAAATAGACATGAGTCCTTTTCTCCAACCACAACAAATTAACAGAAATATTTTTACTATAGCACATGACTGCTAGAATTGAAGAGACTCATCTTCCAGTACAGGAGCAAAACCCATTAAATATTCTGTGATAATGCAGAGCAACACATGCATAGTAACAATCCAATCTCTTAACTAACAATACACGATGTAAAAACCTAATAAACATCTAGCTTGTTTATCCAATTCATTATCATAAAGAGACAGCCTTCCAGAAACATATTGGAAAAAATATTCTGAAGACTGGTGCATCTTTACACATTCTATGCAATGTTTCATTCAAGAAGCCTACAAGTTTCAGGCTTCCTCTTCTCTCTGCTGATCCAGTATTATCCAGCTTGTCATACAGCATTATGTTCATACCACATTTTAAAATGCAAGACACAACAAGCAGATGTTGCGCCAGCATCCAAGCACTGAAGTATACAGCAGAGAATAGAAGCAAATTTATAGAAGGGACATGATTAAGAATACAAAAACTTAAGACAGCAGTGCATTCTAAAACTGCAATCACCACTTTAATATAGAAATGTTGTAGGTTCCGGTCCAGATCCAATAAAGAACTTAACATCTGAAAAAGGTTACAACATTGAGATACTGGACATAGGTGCTTATTTAGCCAGGAGACAAGCACTGTTTGTGACCTTCACATTTCCACATATACACAGAAATAGAATTCTGACACACTCCAGAAGTTACAGCTTCAGTAATGTTGGACTGCTGAGTGTTCAAGTCAAATACCATTTCAAGAAGACAGAATTTCAATTGCAACTAATGGTTTTATCTAGCAAGCATTTTCAAACCACATCTAAAGTTCTAACTGAAATACAGTAGGACAAGTGAGTTACTGCTTTCCAGAAGCATCGTATCCACGTTTTCTACAGACATTCAAGATGCAAAACCAAAGGTTATTACTATGAAATGCAAGTCCAGAATATGACCTACCATTTCTAGGAAAAATATTTGCAAGTATCCATCAACTTAATTTTGGAAATTAACTTCTAGACAGTTTTAAATCAAACTAATTCTCTGTATTTCCTCCACAATGAACAAGTTAATGAAATAAAATGAAACTGATGAGCTTCCAACTACTTGAGCAGTTTCTGGGTCCTAAGACAAGAAATTTCTTGCTTTCAAATACTTGTGAGTGAGTATTTAAATTTACATGGACATTTAGTATGACTCAATCTTGAATAATGGCAATGAGATCAAATGACAGGGTAGGGAAAGGAAAAATCAACGCTTTAAACAAGAATTACTCTAATGCAGAGCAATTAACATGTTTCCTTAACAGATTTCAGGTTTAAATAGGAATCTACTACATACACAACTTGAACCTAAAAAGGAAACAAGATTAGACTATAAGTACCAATGGAAATTGCTTCTGAGACACTGCACAACAGGAGTCACGTGCCATGTTTAGATGCAAGTATAGTATATGCTTACGAGAAAGAGTTTATTAACACATAACAGTATTTATCATTTGTGCTAACAGATACAGAAAGCCATTAGCACTTAAATTTGGACACATCAAGTAAAAAAAGAATACCATATACTTTATAGCTCAGTACAGATGGTAAAGAAACCAGCACCAAAACAACCCCAAGACACAACCAAAATAAAAAAATCCAGCAACCCCACACAACTCAAAACACCTTCTTTCCTCGGTGTAAGCCCATTCACTAAAGTACAAGATAAAAGAGATAAGGCAAATGGACGGGGATAACACTACTGAGAACTTAGCATCAGAGTTTCATTTCTTAGATAGTACATAAATAAAAGTATAAAGTTACTGCCTAAAGTTAAATAAAGTTATTGCCTATTCATTTCTACCAGAGCCATGGTAGCATGGGTGATCTTAAGGAAAACAGTATCCTGTATACTGTTATATATTTATATATAAAGCTTAGCAAAAGACACAGGCAGGGGCCTCTCTGGAAGACCAACACCGAGCAAACAACATCAGCAACAGCAGCTAGGAGGTGCCTCAGACAGATTGTTTCAAGCTCCAACCGTGAATTAGTCACATTTACTGATGGCAACGTTAGCAGTAGATTTCATAGTTATTTCTAGTAAGTCAGTTACCTGTCAAGGGTGCAACACAAAGAGAAAGTTAAAGGATCCGCTGGACTTTTTTTTTCTGACGCTATGTAGAATGCAGTATTTGATCAAGGTAGAAGCAAGCAGACAAAAACTGAAGTTCGAGTAAGACCTCAGTCCTATTCATTGATAAACTTAATAAACCAACACCTCTTGTTTCATGTTACTGAGCTTTGCCTTTGCTTATTACTTCTTCCCATAATTTCTTTCCCACTAAACAACATAGGGTTTCTCGAAGTTTATTGATAGAAAGCTGCACCTGAATGTATTAACAGAACTAGCAAAGAAACAAAAGCTGTTTCAGAGCACCACACCTGGGTTACCCATTAATCTTCTTCCCTGTTCTTCTAGTTTTATGATGCTGTACAATGACAGCAGGGAGAACACATTCTGGGAAAAAAAAAGGTACTCCACTACCTTCATCCTTTGGTAGATCAACAGTACTTTGTCATGCATTTCCATTTCCCTTCTACCCAGAGTTCTCCCATCCTTGTGATCTGAAAAAGGCAGCCTATTTTTCAGCCAAGTCCCAGAAAAAGGCATCAGTTATACTGCTCACCTGCTATTCTAGATTGCACCTGTAGTAAAAACTGACAGAAGAAAAGCTTGTTGCAATGAAAGAAGGAAGTATATTGATTGAAAATAATGACTGAAATTCAGTGGAAATAATGAGTATGACAACAATGGCTAAAATTCCCTGTATTTACTCATATTTACTAGCATACATGTCTTAAAAGCCACTAAAATGCAGTTTTATGTAATGACAACTCAAACCATGCAGTACTATCAAACATTTCTGATTTGAAAGTTTTTAAGAGCTTTCAGATTTGTGCTAAAAGTCATAGAAAGTCACATTACTCAAAAGGAACAGAAGACCACATTAACATATTTCTTGTACTTGAATAACATTTTTTTATAATGTTATCCACCTCACTAATCACATTAGCATGTAAATCCAGAAAATTATTATTTGATAATATTAAAAGAAACAAGCTTGACAAT
>WAAG01089099.1:0-29846 GCA_013390105.1 Tichodroma muraria
ATTTATGGGTGTTAAGTCTGCCTGGCTGATCTCTCTCAGCTTTCTGTGACCAAGGGGAAGTTTTCCTTTCTCCATCCTCCATCTCTTACTTCCAGCATCTGGGATTCCTGTGGGCTGCTCTCTCAGCAGTAAAGACTGAGGCAAAGAAGGTGTTGAGTAATTTCACCTTCTCTGTGTATTCTGTCCCCAGGACAACCACTGGATTCAGCAGCAGCCCTACATTTTCCCTAATCTTCCTTTTGCTGCTGATGTACTTGGAGAAGCCCTCCTTGTTGCTCTTGACATCCTTTGCCAGACTCAATTCCAAGTGGACTGCAGCCTTCCTCATTGCATCCCTGCATACCCTGAAGACGTTCCTATAGATCTCTCATGTGCCTGTCACTTTTTCAGCATCCCATGAATTTCTTTCTTCCATTTGAGAACTGCTGGAACCCCCCTGCTCTTCCATGCGGGTCTCCTGCCCCCTTTGCTTGATTTCTGGACCATGGGGATACACTGGTCTTGAGCTTGGATGCTTGAATACTCATTAGCTTTCTTGGGCCCCCTCCCTTCCCTGCTAGAGCCCTATTCCATGGGATTCCTCTAAGTAGGTCTTTGGAAAGGTTGAATTGGAAAATCAGGGTTCTGGCCCTGCTACTGCTTTGCTCCCCCACACAGGATCCTGAGTTTCACCATAACATGGGTCACTACAGGCACGGCTTTCCCCAACCTTCCCATCTTCAACCAGTCCCTCCTAGTTTGGTAGTACAAGGTCCAGAAACACACCTCTCCTCCACCACTTGTATCAAAAAGTTATTTTCAATGATCTGCAGGACCTTCCTGGACTTCCAGCCTGTGCTGGGTTGTGTTGTCTCTCCAACAAACACCAGTATGGTTGAAATTCCCCAGGAGAAGCAGGACCTGTGACCATGAGGCTACTTCCAGCTGTCCATAGAAAACCTCAACTTCCTCCTCCTCACAGGTGCCCTGTAGTAAATACCCACCACAGTGTCACCCACGAACTATAACAATAATTCCACAGCAATCAGCAAAGCCCTGTTTTCACAGAGGTCCTCCTCTATCCCTGGAATGCAGCTGTGTTAGAGACAAAGGCAGCAAGATGTAACTGCTGAGAGCAGTTTGCAGCACAGCAACTCCCCAGACAGAGTCAGAGCCCACCTCGGCCAGCCCTGTGGCTGTGTTGGGGGACAGCATTTGGCAGCTGAGGAACAGCCCCCGGGCTCCCCCAGCCTGCTGGGAACAGGGCAAGCAGAGGGTCGACGCCTCTTCCCTCTACCATCAGGAGAGGGGGGAGCAGGAGAGGAAGAACAGGGTACAGAGCTGGAATTGCCCCAAGCAGGGGAGTTGAGAGGCTGTGGCTGCCCTCAGGGCTGGCTGGAACAACCAGACCCTCGACTGCGGGGACAGGATACCTGGAATGCAGCTTTCCTTCTGCTCACTCAAGGAACAGCCCGTCCCCACACCCCGGGGAGCAGCGGCCTCTGCACGGGCACAGGAGCCACACACCGACACCTGACAGGGCCTGCTCCAGCCTGGTGGCTCCAGAGAGGCCCCACTCTGCAGCACAGGAGTGACCAAGCCTGGGCTTTTACTGACTCACGTCTCAAGGGTCTCCAGCGGGGCTGGCCGGTGTCGAACACGGCTCCTGCACTGGTGGGGGAGTAACAGGATCTCTCTCTCCTCCCTACTCGCCTGGATTTATGAGCTCTGGAGGAGTTTATCGTCTTCCACGCCTCAAAGTTTGGCTAAGATCAACTGAATTGTGAAGGAAAGATGGAGATTGTTACTGGGAAGAAAAGAAAGGAGGGACTGGCAGAGCTGTCTGTCTGCATCAGCTTTGTTCAGAGAACCAGGCTAAAACCCACTGAACGTTTCCCAAACTGCTCCTTTTTCACAAAGTCTTTCTTATGACATTTTTCTAACAAAAGTGTTATGACTTTTCATTTAAAATTACACTTCCCTTAGAAAAAGTGCCCTAAAAAAGATTAATAATCCCTCAATAGCTGACATGCAACATGAAAATAAAAATCAGGAAAAGGGAAAAGGGTCATTAACACTTGTATTTAATTGCAAAAATTAAAAACTTTTTTATTCTTCTTACATACAAATTTCATTTATTTACATACTTTACAGGCTTTTCCCAAGTATTTACAAAGTTTGCAATATATTAAATTAGGACCATCCATAAAATTCTGCATTAAGTGCATATTCACATTCTTTTTTTTTTAATCCATCACTGAATTTAGTGTTCAGCATTGAAACAGTCTTTATGTATATATAGCTTTATTTCCCAGCACCTTTGAGCCATTAGAATGTGGCTCCCCTCCCCAAGACAAGGAGATAATGCTAAAAATAAATCACCTGCCATTTGTTTNATTTGAGAACTGCTGGAAACCCCCTGCTCTTCCATGCGGGTCTCCTGCCCCCTTTGCTTGATTTCTGGACCATGGGGATACACTGGTCTTGAGCTTGGATGCTTGAATACTCATTAGCTTTCTTGGGCCCCCTCCCTTCCCTGCTAGAGCCCTATTCCATGGGACTCCTCTAAGTAGGTCTTTGGAAAGGTTGAATTGGAAAATCAGGGTTCTGGCCCTGCTACTGCTTTGCTCCCCCACACAGGATCCTGAGTTTCACCATAACATGGGTCACTACAGGCACGGCTTTCCCCAACCTTCCCATCTTCAACCAGTCCCTCCTAGTTTGGTAGTACAAGGTCCAGAAACACACCTCTCCTCCACCACTTGTATCAAAAAGTTATTTTCAATGATCTGCAGGACCTTCCTGGACTTCCAGCCTGTGCTGGGTTGTGTTGTCTCTCCAACAAACACCAGTATGGTTGAAATTCCCCAGGAGAAGCAGGACCTGTGACCATGAGGCTACTTCCAGCTGTCCATAGAAAACCTCAACTTCCTCCTCCTCACAGGTGCCCTGTAGTAAATACCCACCACAGTGTCACCCACGAACTATAACAATAATTCCACAGCAATCAGCAAAGCCCTGTTTTCACAGAGGTCCTCCTCTATCCCTGGAATGCAGCTGTGTTAGAGACAAAGGCAGCAAGATGTAACTGCTGAGAGCAGTTTGCAGCACAGCAACTCCCCAGACAGAGTCAGAGCCCACCTCGGCCAGCCCTGTGGCTGTGTTGGGGGACAGCATTTGGCAGCTGAGGAACAGCCCCCGGGCTCCCCCAGCCTGCTGGGAACAGGGCAAGCAGAGGGTCGACGCCTCTTCCCTCTACCATCAGGAGAGGGGGGAGCAGGAGAGGAAGAACAGGGTACAGAGCTGGAATTGCCCCAAGCAGGGGAGTTGAGAGGCTGTGGCTGCCCTCAGGGCTGGCTGGAACAACCAGACCCTCGACTGCGGGGACAGGATACCTGGAATGCAGCTTTCCTTCTGCTCACTCAAGGAACAGCCCGTCCCCACACCCCGGGGAGCAGCGGCCTCTGCACGGGCACAGGAGCCANCTCACTACAGGCCTCCAGCCGGATTCTGCTCTGCTCACGACCCTCTGAGCTCAGCCATTGAGCCAGTTCTTGATCCACCTCACTGTCCATTCATCCAACTCACATTTCCTGAGCTTATCCATGGGAATATTATGGAACAGTGTCAAAAACTTTGCTAAAGTCAAGGTAGACACCACCCGCTGCTCTCCTCTCATCAACCCATCCTGCCATGCCATCATAGAAGGCATCAGATTGGTCAAGCAGGATTTCCTCTTCATGAATCCATGCTGACCACTTCCAATAACCTTCTCTACTTTCAGGTGCTTGGTGATGATCTTCAGAATGAGCTGTTCCATCACCTTTCCAGGGATGAAGGTGAGTCTGACTGGCTGGGAGTTTTCCAGATCCTCCTCCTTGCCTTTTCTGAAGACAGGAGTTAACAATGGCTTTTCTTCAATCATTGGGAACCTCTCTCATTCTCCAGGTTTTTTTAAAGATGATGGAGAGTGGCTAAGCAACAACCTTTGCTAGGTCCCACAGCACCTGTGGGCGCATCCCACCATGGATTTATGGGTGTTAAGTCTGCCTGGCTGATCTCTCTCAGCTTTCTGTGACCAAGGGGAAGTTTTCCTTTCTCCATCCTCCATCTCTTACTTCCAGCATCTGGGATTCCTGTGGGCTGCTCTCTCAGCAGTAAAGACTGAGGCAAAGAAGGTGTTGAGTAATTTCACCTTCTCTGTGTATTCTGTGCCCAGGATAACCACTGGATTCAGCAGCAGCCCTACATTTTCCCTAATCTTCCTTTTGCTGCTGATGTACTTGGAGAAGCCCTCCTTGTTGCTCTTGACATCCTTTGCCAGACTCAATTCCAAGTGGACTGCAGCCTTCCTCATTGCATCCCTGCATACCCTGAAGACGTTCCTATAGATCTCTCATGTGCCTGTCACTTTTTCAGCATCCCATGAATTTCTTTCTTCCATTTGAGAACTGCTGGAACCCCCCTGCTCTTCCATGCGGGTCTCCTGCCCCCTTTGCTTGATTTCTGGACCATGGGGATACACTGGTCTTGAGCTTGGATGCTTGAATACTCATTAGCTTTCTTGGGCCCCCTCCCTTCCCTGCTAGAGCCCTATTCCATGGGATTCCTCTAAGTAGGTCTTTGGAAAGGTTGAATTGGAAAATCAGGGTTCTGGCCCTGCTACTGCTTTGCTCCCCCACACAGGATCCTGAGTTTCACCATAACATGGGTCACTACAGGCACGGCTTTCCCCAACCTTCCCATCTTCAACCAGTCCCTCCTAGTTTGGTAGTACAAGGTCCAGAAACACACCTCTCCTCCACCACTTGTATCAAAAAGTTATTTTCAATGATCTGCAGGACCTTCCTGGACTTCCAGCCTGTGCTGGGTTGTGTTGTCTCTCCAACAAACACCAGTATGGTTGAAATTCCCCAGGAGAAGCAGGACCTGTGACCATGAGGCTACTTCCAGCTGTCCATAGAAAACCTCAACTTCCTCCTCCTCACAGGTGCCCTGTAGTAAATACCCACCACAGTGTCACCCACGAACTATAACAATAATTCCACAGCAATCAGCAAAGCCCTGTTTTCACAGAGGTCCTCCTCTATCCCTGGAATGCAGCTGTGTTAGAGACAAAGGCAGCAAGATGTAACTGCTGAGAGCAGTTTGCAGCACAGCAACTCCCCAGACAGAGTCAGAGCCCACCTCGGCCAGCCCTGTGGCTGTGTTGGGGGACAGCATTTGGCAGCTGAGGAACAGCCCCCGGGCTCCCCCAGCCTGCTGGGAACAGGGCAAGCAGAGGGTCGACGCCTCTTCCCTCTACCATCAGGAGAGGGGGGAGCAGGAGAGGAAGAACAGGGTACAGAGCTGGAATTGCCCCAAGCAGGGGAGTTGAGAGGCTGTGGCTGCCCTCAGGGCTGGCTGGAACAACCAGACCCTCGACTGCGGGGACAGGATACCTGGAATGCAGCTTTCCTTCTGCTCACTCAAGGAACAGCCCGTCCCCACACCCCGGGGAGCAGCGGCCTCTGCACGGGCACAGGAGCCACACACCGACACCTGACAGGGCCTGCTCCAGCCTGGTGGCTCCAGAGAGGCCCCACTCTGCAGCACAGGAGTGACCAAGCCTGGGCTTTTACTGACTCACGTCTCAAGGGTCTCCAGCGGGGCTGGCCGGTGTCGAACACGGCTCCTGCACTGGTGGGGGAGTAACAGGATCTCTCTCTCCTCCCTACTCGCCTGGATTTATGAGCTCTGGAGGAGTTTATCGTCTTCCACGCCTCAAAGTTTGGCTAAGATCAACTGAATTGTGAAGGAAAGATGGAGATTGTTACTGGGAAGAAAAGAAAGGAGGGACTGGCAGAGCTGTCTGTCTGCATCAGCTTTGTTCAGAGAACCAGGCTAAAACCCACTGAACGTTTCCCAAACTGCTCCTTTTTCACAAAGTCTTTCTTATGACATTTTTCTAACAAAAGTGTTATGACTTTTCATTTAAAATTACACTTCCCTTAGAAAAAGTGCCCTAAAAAAGATTAATAATCCCTCAATAGCTGACATGCAACATGAAAATAAAAATCAGGAAAAGGGAAAAGGGTCATTAACACTTGTATTTAATTGCAAAAATTAAAAACTTTTTTATTCTTCTTACATACAAATTTCATTTATTTACATACTTTACAGGCTTTTCCCAAGTATTTACAAAGTTTGCAATATATTAAATTAGGACCATCCATAAAATTCTGCATTAAGTGCATATTCACATTCTTTTTTTTTTAATCCATCACTGAATTTAGTGTTCAGCATTGAAACAGTCTTTATGTATATATAGCTTTATTTCCCAGCACCTTTGAGCCATTAGAATGTGGCTCCCCTCCCCAAGACAAGGAGATAATGCTAAAAATAAATCACCTGCCATTTGTTTGAATCTCCAAAGCAAAGGGAAGTCCAGCATCTCCCTTGTCTAACTCAGCAGGACACTAAATCTGCCCTTTACAAACAGGAGGTTCCTGAAGAGGAGGATATCGAGTTCTACCTATAAAATTTGCCAAGAAGAGAAAGTCTGGTTTGCAGGAAGCAAAAGCTCTTTGTGCACCCACCGAAATGGCCTCACCCCAGGAAGTGTTCAGTCCTCTCGGGGGCCATGGGGCTGAACGTGGACCTGGGATTGGGGTGCATGGGAACTTCCCTCCCTCCAGGAGGGAACAAGAGGGCTCCAAGGCAGAAGGATCCCCTTTTCTGAGACACTGGGGTTTACCATGAGATGCTCTCCTGCTCCCCACCTCCTCCTGCTGCTGATGGAGCCCAGGAGGCCATGAGGGAAGGGAGGTGCTCTGATTCAGCCCAGACAAACCAGCTTCTCCTCCACAACATTGCAAAAACAGGCCTGGTAGGAGAAGCTGAAGTCTGGAGACTCACGGGAAATCTGACTCAAAGCTCTCCAGGGCCGTGCAAAGAGACCCCTTGGGGGAATTAATGTGTGCAATAACAGTGGGCAGGGGAAAAAATGAAAAGGAACAAAGAAACCAAAAAAAGGAATCAATAGAAACTGCCAGCTTGGCTCCCTTGGGGGCCACTGATTTCCTGGTACTGAAGTAAATCATAATAATCCTTTCTCCTCCTTTCAGTTACCCTGAGTTCAGGACTGACTGACAGCACCGGTCAGTGACCCCTGCTTTGGGGAGCAGCTTTAAAGCACGATCCTCCTGCCCAGCCCGTGGGGACAGCCTGTCCTTCCAGCCTGGCAAGTGCAGAGGTGACCCCTCCTCACCTCTGCCCACTGGGCTCGTGGGTAGTACCGATTACTGGTGTGATTTCAGAGCAGCTTTGCAGCCTTTGGGATGTGAGGTGAGGAGGAATCCATCTCCCAGCTCACAGGCAATGAGCTCTGAAGCACACAAAGGGATTTTAAAATGTGTTGACTGGGAACCCGTGTGAGCTGGGTGGGGTGGGAGATTGTCCAAACCAGCACAGAGAGTGCAAAAGGGGAGCTGAGGTGAGGAAGACCACGGTGGGACAACCCTTCCGTGATTCAACTGAACGTGGTTGTGAAACCTCAATAGCTGCAGGAACAGCCCTGTTCCCCCCATTCCACCTCAGCAGGTCACTAAGACCACCAGGCCCTCTAGGGAAGTCCTGCAGCCTTTCCAGGGACTCCGTGAAACTGGAGCTCTGGATGTGGAAGATGACCAGGGCTTAATTGCAGTAAAGGTATGAAAACCTCCCTTTTGCCATCCCAGTTCTGCCATTGTGGCCTCACCTCTGGATTTCCCACCGTGGCTCCTCGCCTGCCCTGGGATGTGGATGGTGTGAGCACCACTCCTCTGGCAGCTGGAGACAGGAGCTGCTCTGGAAGCTGTGCTGCAGACTGGGGCTCTGCACTTCAGCCAAAATCGTCTCTTTATCAGCAGCAGAACTGCCCTCCTGTTTTAGTTTAGCAGCTAATTCCTTACAGCTTTTGGAAGAGGAAGAGAAAATATACTGGAGAGCTTAAAAACAAATGATGTAAACTCCGAAGGGAGCGAGGTTGGGACATATGCAATGTATCGCTGAGACAGAGCTGGAAACTTATGCAGAGCCCATAAAGTGCACTTGGAAGGCTGCTCTGCAAACAGGCCAGACTCACCAGCTCCTGTCCAACCAGCTGCAACTCTTCGAGGAAGGGAGAAGCACTACGTGAGAACACTTCTGCTAAACAGGCACAAACCTGCCCCTTTCTCCCCCTCCTCCCCCCAGTCCAAACAGCAACTGTAAATAGATCCATTTTCTCTGCTTCTTCCCAAAAGAGCCAGACAGCCACAATGGCTTAAGTGTAACTCTCAAAATCCAGGCATTTCACAGACACTTGGGAATTGTCTCTGCAGCTCTTTTACATGTTACAGTCAAGGACACTTAGCAGTGACAGTGTCACCGAACCTCAGCAATCTCAGCAAGAACGGCTCCAGCAGCACCTTTGAGCAAATGCTTTACAAAAATGGGTCAGATACAAAACCAGTGAGAGGTGAAGTAACCTTGTCAGCCTTTGAATTTGATTTGAGAAGCTGCCAAAGTGTAAATAGCAACAGTCACTAATGAAGCCCTAATTCTGCCATCACTGAACTCCCAAATTTCCATTAACTAAGACCCAGTCTTCAAGAGGAGGGAGAGGGGTGGTGTGTGTGTGTGTCTTGGCATGTACAAGATTGAATGTAGTGTCATGAGTGTGAAATACACTCCAAGCAGTGAGAATACTAATGGAAGTTTTATTAGTCCAATTCCCTTTAATACTTTGTAACAAATTATATTAGTCCTTTTCTATCCTGAGAGAGCCAGACTCTCCCCCTTTGGTTCTACTAGATCTGGTGTGTGTCCAGCACCAAGGGCCTTGCACAGACTGACACAGGTGCTGGGCTTGTTCTCATTGTTCTGACAGGAGAAAAACAAGGGTTATGCATAGAAATGTTTGTAGTGTCAAGGCCTCAGACTAAATTCTTTGGAGCAGGAACTGTCCTCTGCCTTACTCTTGTACGGGAGCCAGACGTGGTCATCCCACTTGGCAGCTTTTGTCAGCTCCTAATCAGATCAGCACAATGTTTGCTCCCATTCTCCTCAAAAACAAAGGCTGGACAGACATTTTCCCAATCTGTCATTTTACATATACCTAAAATATTTACAGAGAAAAAGGCTCTTGCTCCTGAGAACAGAGTTAACTCACTGTCAACCAAAACCCCTCCCAACTCCATATTAACAAGTGTGAGAGTATGTCCTGAACTCCAGCCCTGGCCTATGAGTTCAGCCTGACACATCTGTAAATGATCTTCAGCAGTGGGATTGGACCCAAAGGATCAGACTTGGAAGGGACCGGAGCATCCACAGCCTGCAAACACCGAACCCGAGCCTCTCTCAGGGCACTGGAGACAGCACTGCTCCAGCAGCAGGAAACACGCAAAGGCAGCTTGGAAAAGACCCAGGAAAAACCAACGTTCCTTCTGAAGACAGAGTTCCAGGTCTGGAAGGAGTCAATGCAAAAATATGCCAGGGAAGAGGGAGGTTTCAGGTGCTCCCAGAGGTACCGTGGGCTGGGAACGCAGGCAGTGCCTCCAAAAACAAGGAGCAGCTGAGAACGGCTGTGCAGCCCTTGGTGTCTGAGGTGAAAGCTGGACAGAGCTGCTCTGTCCCAGCCCCAGCTCCATCCAGAACACCAGCACCACTAACATGTGTGTCGGTGTTTTTGCAGGAACGGAAGTGGAGGTGAAGAAAAACACAATTACCATTTGACTCACTCACAACCTGCTGACAGAGAGCTGCAGAAGGGTGATCACAGCACAGAGAGGCCTGAAGGGATTCTTTTGGTACAAGAAGGATGAAGTGGGTGAGAGTTTCTGCCCTCAAGCTCAAGGCTCTCCCCAGCCTGGGAACAGGAGCCAAGATCAGTTCTGCAGGGCTCACACAGCTGCGGACGTGAGGGAGAGCTGGGACACAACACCAATTCATTCCCTTTATAGAACTGGCCTGACTACACAGGCTCAAAGCTTCCTCCTCAGGAGGAATGTACACAGAAATGTCACACACCCCATCCACTCCCAAACCCCCCAGGAAGTTTCAGAAGTGCCATAATCCAAAAAGAACACAAGGTGAATCTCATCCTGAGAAATCCATCTGCTGCTCCTGGAAAAAAAACCCTTTGCTGCAAACCCAGGGCTTACCTGAGGGGACAGGGAGGGTCATAAATAGCTTGAGCTTCTCCCAAAATACATTTGAGGAAAGGCAAAGGATTACCTCAAGGGTCAGGAAAATAGTCATTTTTAAACACTGTAAACATGCAGGGTGGCAAAGCTGCCTGCCCCAGTTGCCCCGGCTCACTCCTCTCAAGACGTTGCCTTGGCTTCAAAGCTGAACGTCTTCTTATCCTGGGAACAGCTCTGTTTTCCCATCTCACCATCCTTAGCTGGCAGCTCCATCACAAATCACTGCTGGCTCTGTCCCTCTGGCCATGAAGCTCATTGTCCAGTGATCTGTGCTGGCATAACCTTGGGAAGAGGCAATGGAGAGGCTCTGTTAGATGAGCCCATCCTTAATGAGCGCTCCCATTTCCCACAAAGGGATGTGGTCACACTGGAGCTCTTTGGAAAGACACTTCCCTCAGTGAGTACTGGGCTTCTAATACCCATTGTGAACCCACACTGCTCAGCTTTGAGCATCCCCTGGTATCCCAGTGTTGTTGCTCCAGCCCAGTCCAGGAGGATCACTCCCTGTGCTGTGACAAGCAGGTACACACCAGTCTGGAGGTGACAATGGCATAAAGCACCATTCCAGGTGTCAGACAGAAAAGACCCAGCTGGAAGCAGTCTCCTGATTCCAAGGGCTCTCCCAGTCCCTGCACACCACAGCTCTGGTACTCACCCAAATCTCCAGCTTCCAGCTCCACCCTGAACATCTCACAGTGTCCTCTGCACGTGTCCAGAGGTGCAACAGTCAGGGTCAGCTGCCCACTCCCAACAGCAAAGAGGCTGTGCAGGCTGTAGCTCTAGGATGGGAGAAGAGGATTTCAAAAGCCTGGCCAGCTTTCCTTGGCCCTGTCTGCCCAAAGCAGGGGCAAGTCACTGCGCTGCAGGCAGGTGAGACAGAGCAAACAGCACGTTTGCTGCTCCCCAGCCACCAGTGGATCACAGAATCTTAGCTAAGGTCAGCTGCATGCAAGGGTTCTCCTCTCCTCCAAGGCAAGGCAGGGCCTGCACATCCCCAAAACTCAGGAATACACAGAGGAGAAGATCAGGCCAGAAGCCTGAAGTGTCTCAGAATGAGTGAGACTCACTGCTGGGAACAGCTCCTAAAATGCAACTCCTAAAACAATTCTGCCCAGCTGTGCACAAAAAGACCTCACGCAGCTATAGAGCAAGGCCGGGTACATGAAAGGAGCAGGCAAGGGCTGTTGGAACAAGATGATCTTTGAAGTGCCTCTGTTTCTGTGACACCTCCAGCTGCCAAGGGAGATGGGCACGGGGTATCTCCCGCCCCAAACTAGACACAACTGCTGGGAGGCACAGCCACCTTGAGACACCACTTTACACAGGGATAGACAGAACTGATACAACCCCAAATGCTTCTTTTCAGGACTGCATCAGTTAAAAATACCCTGGACATCCCACAAAAACTCAGAGCTGCTGGGAGACAACTCACAGACAGGAAGAGAATGTCCCTGGAATGAATTTCTCACCTTATTTCCCAAATCTGGATGACGGATGAGGAAGCAGCTCTCCAGGGACACTGTCTTGGGGAAGGACAGCAAAGAGGGAGCGGGGAAGAATTCCTGTAGAATCCGAGATTTATTCACAGACTTGTTCCTAAACAAACCAGCCCATATTAAAGAATCATCATACAATGATAATGTTTGCATTTAAAAGCTACTTTCAGATAAAGTTCTTGCCAAACATTCATGCTTGATAAACAGCATGACACAGTAGCCTTGAGAGGCAGGAGCAAAACTCAACCTCAGCCTCTAAACCAGTGCTCCTTCCCACTTTTCTCTGGGCTCCTGCACCAGAACCATGTAAAGAGGGAACAAACAGATCTTGATGGATACCTGAACTTCATTTCCTTCCCCTTTTCCTTTAAAATGATCCAAGTCATTGACCAGATCCATTAATTACAAAAGATGCAGAGAGGTAGCATCATACACAACCATAACTGAACCCACATGGCAAGGCAGGGGGGATCCAAGGCTACTCTCTACACCAGGAAGTGTAACAGAAAAAGGCCAGGTGGGCTTGTTATTTTTACATCCCTGTCTAGGGGATTGACATGGTCAATTCTTCTGTACCCTGATCATCCCTCTACCAGTGCTTGCTCTGAGACCTTTAAGAGCTCTGAGTTGTTCACACTAAAGGCTTTGGCAAAGAGCTTTTGGTTAACAGGGGCAGGATTACAGTGGGCCATATTTTCTGCTTTCCACTGCTTCTCACAGTGTTTGCAGAAGTCATGGCAGCTCTTCTCAGCCAGCACCAGTGGTGGAGGATTTCTACTGAGCAGACAGAGGTGACAGAAATGTGGACCAGTTGCCTCAGGTGATCAGATCACAGCCCAGATGATTTACAGCCTGAAGAACAGGACCAGGCAGTGCCTGGGATAATTGTATCTTATAAGGGGAGTAATACCTGGAGACCAAGCCACAACTCTCCACTGTTAGTGCAGAAGTAAACAGCAATCAGAAAGCAGCCTGTAACCCACTCCTGTATGCCTTCCCTCCAGTTAAACTGCAACTTGCAGGCACTGGTGGTTCACACAAGCAGAGCCCGAGCACCCGTGCAGAAAGGATGTGTCCATCCATCACATGCTTTGTCTGACTCACCAGGGAAAGAAAAATGGGCAGCTCCATAATTCAGCTGAATTTTCTTCTATTATGACCTCTGCCAGTTCTGGATCCTGGGACTGAAAACGCTTCAGTTCTTCATAGGAGAGATGCTGCCCTGTCTTAAAGAACATGAAACAAAGATAAAAGCTGTGCCCCCAGGGTTGCTCCCTGCTCCCATTTCCCTCCCACTAGAAAACATCCAAGAGCAACAGCCATGTGGGTTGCCACAAGTGTGCAAATGCAATGATCATTAGTCAGAGGAGCAATGCAGGGAGCTTTATCCTCCTACATCTTTACACTGGGGTGAAATGTCTTCTTAGACATGTCCTGAATGAGCAGTTTGAGTTCATGGGTGAAAATACTGGGCAGGGGTTTTGGGCTCGTGCTGTTCAAGAGTTTGGACTCATCACCTAGCCTCACAAAACCCTGCATTACCTTGATTAGAAAAGGCTGATGCCTCTGGAGCTTTTCTGATAGCTCTCTGAAGTCTGTCACTATCTGAAGGCTTTTCACAGAAGAACAGACTGTGCAGTTTGCAGGAAGTGCGGAAGTGTTCTGTCTGCAACCTGCTGCCCACCAGTCCTGGCATTCTGGGGAAGCAACAAGGGAAACCTGTTTAGTAAGATCAAAAATGGAATGGAAAGGAGACAAATGCAATGATAAATTCATTATCCCTAACGTGAAACACTGAGATTTCTTATAGTTTCTCCTGGCTGTAACTCAAAAAGAAGAAGCTTCACCAGGCAGGGAACTGGAGGGAATGTTTCCAGCACATTCTGGAATACAGCTAAAGGCTGTGGGCAATGGGAGAGCCTATGGAAATTCACTTCTCTGAACATGAGGCACACAGGCTCAGCTACCCTTCCATAAGCAACAGAAGGATGGCAACCATCATATGTAGTGTAATTGAACTGAAACAAATCTATAAGCAAAACAGCAACCCCAAAGTGTTACCAAGGAAATAACACCCAATAAACAAAAAAGATCCAGGTTGGAAAGAGTAACTCCCACACGGTTAGCAGTGGTGTCAGGAACCCTGCTAGGGCATACCTGAAATTATCACCCTCCCCTTTACCACTGTGTTAATTCAGAAATACTTTGCTCCAGGCAATGGTTGCCCAGTCTCTGATGCGCAGAAGATGCTGGGGAAATGTCAGATTTCAAGACACCAAGACATGCTGCTGCTGTTTTCATTCATCCCATGCATTGACTTGAAAATGAAATGGGGAGAAAAGTCCCAGCACAAGCAATCTCTGGACCACTGCCACATTCATTTTAAATTCCAAAAATTGTTGTTACACCACAATCGGTTGAACTGGCCTACAATGAACACTGCATATGTTTACATCTTCAGAAATTCAATTTTTACATGAAAACACAACTTGATGCCTATATAAGGCCTCCCTCCTCCAACTTAACAGCTCTTCCAAAGAAACGTTAGGAGAAGGGACTTGTTGCAGCAGGGAATGAGCAGGACAATGCTGAACACTCATGCATTTCTATGCTAAAGGATGTGCAGAGCAGCCATCACACTGAAAGGGTGTGGCTCTAATTTACAGAATCACAGAACCACACGAAGATCAAATTCCAGCTCCTGGCTCTGCACAGAGACCTCCCAACCTCCCACCCTGTGCCTGGGAGCAGTGTCCAAACACTCCTGGAGCTCTGGGAGCCCCAGGGCTGTGCCCATTCCCTGGGGAACCCGGTCAGTGCCCAGCACCCTCTGGGGGAAGAACCTTTCCCTGATATCCAGTTTAAACACCCCCAACACAGATTTTACATTTGGAGATACAGTAGCAGGTTGTGAGAAATGGGAGAGCTTAATGGAAATGCCACCTCAAACACAGATTTTATGGCAGTGACAGCCCTGGTTCTGCAGCCTTAATCCAACAGGAGAGGCTTAACTTGGGCAGTGGCAGCAAACCCATCCCAGGCCTGACCTGTCAGGGTGGGTCAGGAAAAACCCACGGCCTGGGACACATCTCACGTGAAACATCCAGGGATCTGTCCTCACCAACAGGCCCACCCTGCCAGCACATGCCAAAACAGCCCTGAAGTCTCCTGGACATTGCAGCAGGCAAACTCGGGAAACGGAGGGGATGGCAAAGGGAGAAAGAAGGGTGAAGTCTGGCTGAAAAGTCAAGCTGGGAAAAAGGATGCACAGTGGCTTTTTTGGGGAAAAAAGACCATGCAGAACCTGCCTGTCTCTGCCACTGCAATTTCCAGTCATTCTCACACTCCTGCACAGGGCTAAGAAGGGATGAACAGCACTTCACAGGAGAGCTCTTGTTTTATTTTCCCCTCAGACATCTGCAACAGGCCACGAGGAATGTTACAGAGGAGTTACGTTCACTGGGACATAACAACAAGGAGAAGACTGGGATTCATTTTGCTTTTTTCTTGCTGAGTATTTCCAACTCCCAAATGCTGCATTTTCCACCCTACTGCTGGGATATGGACTGAAAGGAATCAGGATATAATGCCTAGTCTTTCTGGAAGATGCATCTACACTGCTTTCAGGGAAAGGGGAAAAAAGGCAAACCAAAGTAAAATCCTCCTTGTAAGCAGAAGTCCCACTCCCATGAGAAACTGCTCCAATGTACTTTCCCTCCCTGCTCACAAGAGAAAAAAGAAAATCTTTGTTCCACTCCCTGTAGAAAGCTTCAGTTTTACAACAACAAAAAAACTCAACTCACAAAAAACAGCTGGTCAGTGACAGGAAACAAAAGGCTCAAAGATCTCACCAGAGAAAGGGCAGTCGCAGTGAAGAGAACAAGAAAACATCTCTATGGTCTGTCATCAGACGGGGCGTAGCAAGAGTGTAATTTCTCTCTGGGCAAAACTCAGAAACCTCATCCCTAAGCATTAAGCACAGTTGTCCCCAAATTTTCCCTCTGGGCTCGTACCCCACGGAACAGGATGCTAATCAGCTTGACAGTACAGAGCCTGATTCCTCTTTTGAGCCAGGCTGGGATATTTGCATTCTCAATTGCTCGATTCAGGAGGTGATTTCTTTTCCCCATGAATAACCAGAGCAGAGCACTGGTTGAGATGCATTTCAAATGCTGCAAGTGGGGTTGTGGGATTTTTTTTTTTTTTATTTTTTTATTTTTTTTTTGTTCCTAGTAATTAATCTTTTAGATTTATTGTGGAGGGTGTTAGTCTGTGCACCAGCATGTGTGTGACTGGCATGACAAGTACGGGCAGCGCCTGCCCTTCCCAGGGAGGGCGGGAGGAGAGGTGGTGCACAGAAGAGCCAACTGCCACTGAGGACCAGGGCAGGATTTTACCCAGGATGCTGATTTTCTCTCCTTACCCTCCCTGCATTCCTTTTACATTATCACCCGGCCTGCCCAGACACCCCAGGGACTGTTCCGGTGGAAGTCGAGCGCGCTGTCTGCGCGCACACGGCTGCTCAGGGATGCAAATGGAAGATGCTCTTTTCATCGCAGCACAACCCTCACTCCATGGCCCCATCCGCTCTCATCCACACGCTGAAGTGCTGGGCGTGGGCAATTATCCCTGTGGAGCTGGAGTGCAGGAGAGCAGCTGTAGCAGTGACACATCCAACTATCCATTACATGACAGAAGTGTGGCCAACTTCTCTCTGCTCTCTCACCCCTTTTTGAGGGGCAGCCTTCAGTTTGTTCAACAGAACTTCAGTTCCTTATCGGCCATAACCACCTAGTATTTCCTTTTATGTGTGATTATTTCTCCAGGACAAGAGCTGCCTTCTCCCCCCTGTCAGGAGAGCTCCTAGCAGAGCCAGGGCTGGGACTTTCAGCTGCTAACACAGCACAGACTGAGAGATAACAATCTTCCCTTAAAACACATCTATGATTAATGCTACAAGGAGTTTATGACTCTACTTTCCACTATGCAGAAAAATAATTTTCAAGTCACCACCAATTTAAAATGAGTACCCCGCCCTTCTTGGCCATTTTCACAGAGGATCTCCCAAATTTTTGGCTGCCCCAGCACTAGAGAGGGGGGGGTGTGCACAGCCCCAGAGATGCTGGGTGTGGATAATCAGATTGTAAGCTCTGAGAAGACCTGGCCCTGCTTCTGCCCACTGCAGCAAAGCAAATTAACTTATGGAAACTTGCCCACATGGATCTGAGAGCAGGATCTCAGCAAGCCCTGCTCTCTTTAGGGACCATATGGAGGACGCAGGATCAATCTGCCAGTGCAGCAGGTTCAAAGGGAAGCCTCTAGCAGGGGGAACTTTTGTTCCTGCAAGATACAAAGCCAAGGGCTGCTCCTGACCCTAACAAAGTGTTCAAAACACAAAACCTCCTGCCTGTAGCACTGCAGGTGCTGAGGCAGTTTGCTGGCTCCCCACCAAGCTGGTTTGCTCCCTAGCACTCAGGGCTGCAAGGCTGAAGCAATCTCCACCAGGCAAGTGCCAGCCAGGTTTGCACAGGGAAGTCTGGGCCCAGGGAAGACCCCACAGGACTTCACAGACCCCCCCAGGTGTTGTGTCCATAGGGGCTGTTGGTGCCATCACCCACAGTAACTGAAAGGAAGCTCCCCAGAGAACTGGCTAATGTACTGAGCAGCTCCACAACCTGCAAAGGCTGGTTCCAAATCCCAGATTCCTCTTTCTGAGGATGAGATCATTCCCCAGACCCACCACATACTTCAGCGGGGCCAATCCTAGGAATATTCAAACAACTTCAGCAAGCACTGGATGAACTCAGGGCTCCCAAGAATGGCTGTGCACTGAATAGTCCCCAGACATTTCTCTGTCCTTTCTTGTAGGTCCATTGTACAAACCTGGGTGTTTCATTTAAAGGGGATTCTGCCCTGCTCAGGTGAGACCTCACCTGCAGAGCTGCCTCCACTCTGGGACACTAATACAAGAAGGATGTAGAGCTGCTGGAGTGAGTCCCAAGGAAGCCACAGAAATACCCCAAGGGGTTGCTCATCTGACGAGGAAAAGGCTCTGGGGAGACCTTAGAGCCCCTTCCACTGCCTAAAGGAGATCCCAGAGAGCTGGAGAGGGATTTGGGACAAGGCCTGGAGTTTCAGGATGAGGGGGAATGGCTTCCACTGCCAGAGGGCAGGGATAGATCGGATACTGGAAAGAAATTCTTCCCTGTGAGGGTGGGGAGGCCCTGGCACAGGGTGCCCAGAGCTGTGGCTGCCCTGTCTCTGGAAGCGTTCAAGGCCAGGCTTGACAGGGGTTGGAGCAACCTGGGCTGCTGGAATTCATGACCACAATCTATGACACAGGTAAATCCCATCATTCTTACTTTCCAGACGTAGGAATCCCAAGCTCTGTAGTTACCAGGTGGCATAGTTTGGAAGAGCATTTGGAGCACTTTGTTGCACAAGCAGTGTTTCCCAAACTCTGTGTTGCTGAAATTCTTCACTAGGCTAAAAATTAATTTGATCATTTATAATGTCATGTCAAAGTCAGGCTAAACTGATGGGTTCTTAAGTAAGTCAGGCAGGAAACATAAGGATTATTAATTACAGCCTGCAAGTCCTGATTAAGGACTGCATCACAGTGGGGTTTTAAATATATAATACAAAGAGTGTCCCTGTTCAGCACAAGATCCTCACCCCTCCTTCATACTGAACTTTTATTGTAGCTCTGGGTATACCAAATATATTTATGCCACAAGAAGAAAGCACCTCCCAGTTTGGTTCAAAGCATTTTTAGGAACAGCTAGGAACAAAATAACAGCTACAAAAAACCCCATCAAGAACCCCTTTATTGTTGTTCTGGGTAGAAGTCAACAGCTTGAAGAACTACTCGTTCATCTCACTAATGGGTAACGGCTGCTCCACCAGCCCAGGAATCATTAGTCAACCTCAGCAAAGCACGAAAATGATTTTGATCCAACCAGACATTGTGAAATCAAGTCTACTGAGCCGAGCCCAAGAGGAATTCACAGTCCACTGGGTCAAAAGAGCATAATTTCCAGGAGAAATGTGCACCTACCAGTCTCAAAAATGGAAGGCAGGGACCAAGCTGTCAGGAAAGCATCCAAAGTCCACTCCAGCTGCACCTCTGGTTACCTGCCCCAGCGACAGCTTGTGCTGCATAAGCAATCTGCCTCAGAGGAACAGCTCTGGAAACAAATCCCTCCCAGCTGCTGTCACCTGCCTGATGGTGGCCTCAGCCTGTAAAAGGTTTGACATGTCTGTGTCACAAGTGCACAGAGGGTTCTGCCAGGCTGCTAAATGCCTCTGCAAGAGGCCACCTATGGCAAACACTCTTCCCAGGGAAGCTAATCCAAAATAAGGATTCACACTGCAAATGAAGAAACAAGAAATTTTGGATACTTCACAATATAGAAGTAAAAGGAAGAATATTTCGTGTTCCACAGCACCACAATGGTTTGGGGTTAGTTTACTGCCAGCAAATCCAAATAAACAGCCACTGGCTGAACCAAGGCCAAAGTAACAGAGAATATGAACAGCTTGGCACCACCCTGCCCTGCAAAGTCAGCCGTTTTTTTCCTCTTTGAACTAGCCAACACATGTCTGCTGGTTGCTCTCAGGTTATATCATAAAAGGGTTGTTTACACACACAAAAGATCAGATAAACTGGCAGCTGTGCAGTGATGGGAGGGAGCCCTGCACATGCTGTGACCCACAACCACCTTCAAATGCTTCAGCCCCCAAAGCGGATGCACGAGAACACGCACGAAAACAACAGCAAAAACCAGCTCAACTCTGCTTAGGAAAAAAAAAAGTAACATCCTTTGAGAGCAAGAGGAGAGGCAGCAAGTTAGAAATCAGATCCTGCCTTACCTCCCAAGCAGCCTTATTGTGCAATCCTTCATTCAGAGCAGGCCCACCCTCCTTGGGCTCAGGAATCCCTGAGCCCCATGGGTCAGACACAGCGTGGACTGCAAAGCCCACAGGGAAAGGCTGGATGAGCACCTGGGAGCTCAGCTCACAGGGAAAGGCTGGATGAACACCTGGGAGCTCAGCTCACAGGGAAAGGCTGGATGAGAACCTGGGAGCTCAGCTCACAGGGAAAGGCTGGATGAGCACCTGGGAGCTCAGCCCATAGGGAAAGGCTGGATGAACACCTGGGAGCTCAGCCCATAGGGAAAGGCTGGATGAACACCTGGGAGCTCAGCTCACAGGGAAAGGCTGGATGAACACCTGGGAGCTCAACTCACAGGGAGAGGCTGGATGAGCACCTGGGAGCTCAGCTCACAGGGAAAGGCTGGATGAGCACCTGGGAGCTCAGCTCACAGGGAAAGGCTGGATGAGCACCTGGGAGCTCACACTGCTCTCAAGAAGCAGCAAGTCTCTGTGCAAGGCAGGCCTGTTGGACGCTCCCCTTCTGCACAAAGCCGTGCCAAGGATATAAACAATCTAAGGCTGGAGTGAGAGAAGCATAGGGAAAAGTGTTTTGCCTGCAAAGGGTTAAGATCAGAGAAGAGACAGAAGTTGGCCAAGTGCCAAGGTAAGCCTCCAGCTAAACCCAAGGCGGGCCAGCCAAAAGGCAGAGGCTGCTGCCCTCTCCCAGTAACCAGCTGCTGTCCTCCCCCAGTAACCCAGCCTGCTGTGACCCGTCCCCACAAAAAGCTCTGGCACCCAGCAGGCTTTAGAAACACTGTGACAGGCCATTTACAAGGTGCTGCTAAACACTGCTCCTCCAGCTGGGCTCCTTTTTCTACAATAATTACATATAAACCTGTAAACATGATTTTAGCCCTACTGGTCTAGGCAAAAAGAGGGATTTAACACTTCTTCTCCAAGCTGGGGATAACTTGCACAGGATCTCTTTTTCCAGCACTGAGATCCATGTGTGCTTTTGTCTGATTTCAGGTGTGCTGAGCAGTTACTGACCCAGCTGATTCTGGGCTGTGCAGGATGAGTGTGTCCAGGACCAAGAGCCATTATTAAAAGCAAAGCTGGATTTCCCTCAAGGTCATTACAACCCCTGTTACCAGTACAACGTGCAAATTGTCACGGTGGGCCACAGCCTGTTCCCCACTGACAGACCTGCTCTGCTGAGGTTTTTGAGCTGCAAGGACTGAATTTACCATGGGCAGACACACGAGTTAATGTGAGAGCAGCTTAATGCTCTGCTCATCACATCACTGGATGGCTGGCAGGGAACAGTTACCAACCAGCTGACATCAAAAATCATATTTAGATATTAACAAAGCTATAGAGATGACACAGTTGGGAAGGAAAGAAAAATCAGGTATAGTGACCACCAGTGTGGTTTTAAAATTTCTGTTAAAAGAATAGAAAATCCCTTTTCCTTGGGCTTTACTGCAGACTAAGGGAGCTCATATATTACTTCCTAATGCTTGCAGGGGAGAGATGAGCACTTGTACCCCTATTCTGCACCAGAGAACTGAAACACAGAGGGAATTGTCCATCCCAGTCTATGTGAGAAATGAATCCAGAATGCACAGGCCCTACTTTTCCCCTGAAATAGCATTAGACAGCGTGAGTTAAACCATGTGCCCATCAAAATACACTGTGTTCCTTACAGCAGGTAGACCCAGAGGTCTGAGCCCACTGCCTCTCTGGGGTTATAAATGAAGGAATGATGTGCCAAGAGCTGCAGGACTGGAGCAGCCAACGTGACCCAGCAGTGGGGCTTTCACAAGCTCTGCATAAACACCAGCTCAGGAAGAGCAAATGCAAACCACATTTCCACAGAACTTTTCCCCAACCACAGCGACCTTGCCCTGGGAAAACAGCTGGAAGAGAGGCACAGACCCAAGGGTCTAAGAGTCAGCTATCAAGGAACAAAGGGTGGGAACATAAGGTTTAGTATGTGAATTGATCTGGGGGAAAAAGTCAGCAAGAAAGAGCACAGAGACAGGCAAAAAGGAAATTTACTTTGGACTCAATCCTATAAACAACGCAAGAGTCTTGTGGATGCTGCTCCTCACCTCGGCTGCTCAAAGGTCCGCCCACAGCCACTGACAGACAGGCAGCCCTTGTCACCCACAGCACAGCCCTTGCTGTTGAAGGGACAAGGATGGAGGGCAGGTGACCATGAGCAGGAGGGAGGGGGGAGCACATCCTGCACTTCTGCACGTCCCAAAGCCTCATCACCAGTCTGACTGGAGCTCCCGGCTTCTCAGGGGAAACCCAGCAACTGAGCTGCCCTTGTTCTGCAACACAAACCTGGCTGCTCAGCCCACACCTCCCAGCAGACTGGGCTCCAGCCTCAACCCCGGACACAGGAAAGCTGCCCCAAAGCTCAGGAGGGACAGCAAGCCCAGGCTGCCCCTGCCTGCCCAGGCACAGAGGAAGGAGCCAGACCACCCGTGCGCCCGCGCCGTGTCCACGCCACGGCTGTGTGTGCCAGCACTGCCGGTGGGCCACGGCAGCCTGCAGCTGACAACAGGTGGCTTTCAACAGGAACAGCCCAAGCTGGCTTTGAACTGGTGCCTGAGCACAGAAAGCTCCAAGCTCCATCCTCAGCCCCCTCAAAATTTTCTTTCCAGGACCTACGTAGGGAAAGGAAGAGAAGTCTGTACATCGAGTCCCTTCATTGGTGGTTTTCTCTGCTGCTCAGGCACAGTGCAAACACCCCTTCTATCTCATTAATGCACATAAATATCTCCAAGGGATGCCAAGAGGATGTGCCAGACTCTTCCATGGTGCCCAGCAAGAGGACAAGGAGCAATGGCCACAAACTAAAACACAAAAAGTTCCACTTCAACACGAGGAAGAACCTTCCATGGAGGGTGGCAGAGAACTGGAACAGCTGCCAGGGAGATCACATCTCCCCCTCTGTATACATTCCAAACCTACCTGTTCCAGGTGACCTTGCTTTGGCACTGGGGTTGGACTAGGTGACCTGCAGAGGTCCCTTCCAACCCAAACTATTCTGGCATTCTGTGATTGGAGAACCCCAGACCTGCCTGCAAGACCTCCTGGACTGGCACTCTCACCAACAAACAAGACACAAGATGCAGCTTTACCCCTTCCCTTCAGCAGACCACAAGGCCAAAATTAGGGGCAAAATAATACAACACACACAAAGCAGGGCTGAAAGGGCTTGGGAGAGCACTCAGCCCCAAGGCATGGAACTCAGCCCCAAGCCAGACCCCTGCTGGATGGCTTCACCAGTGTCCTCTCAGCAGCAAGCTGTGATGGTGACACCAGTGTCACTGGGACAGTGTTGGTGGCTGCAGCTGCCTGCTGGGAAGCCAGGACATGAGGGATTCCCACAGGAACCTAGCCAAGGTTCAGGCTGGGTGCTGCACTCTCCCATTCAAATAGCCAGGGTCTTGTCCAGCTCCTTTTGCGGAGGCAGGATCAAAATCACTCCAGCCAACCCCAGTCAATCTGTTAATTGGGACATGCTGTGGCTTCCACCACAACCTAATTCTGTGGAAAAGAGAGCAGGAACTGCCTCCCCCCTCTCCTCTTTTCCCTAGAACTGGATTGCTGCCCACCCTATTGCTCATCGCTTCTTAAGACTTACAGGACTCACAGAGGCATGAGGGATTTTATGTGCATTTAAATAACAACACTGCATCCTCCCTCTCCATCCATCCTTCTCTTTTCCCCTATTCCTCTGGATGTTTCCCTATCTCCTCATCATTCAGCTGGTTTTTCCAAAGGTAGGCCAGAACTGCTCCTGCTCTTATTTATCCTGACAAGGAGATGCTCGTGGTCTCAGGCAGCCCTTGTCCTACAAACCTTTAGCTGTGCCAAGGAACCTCCCTGGCCTCTTCTCATCCAAAGGGACCTGGTGGTATCTGAAGGAAGAATCCATCAACTTTCTGGATAAAATCTGACTGAACAAATACAATAGAACCACTGAATGGTTTGGGTTGGAAGGGACCTTAAAATTCATCTTGCTTCACGCCCTGTCAAGGACAGGGACACCTTCCACTACCCCAGATTGCTCCAAGCCCTTTCCAACCTGGCCTTGGACACTTCCAGGGATGGGGCAGCCACAGCTTCTCTGAGCAGCCTGTGCAAGAGCCTCCCCACCCTCACAGGGAAGAATTTCTTCCTAACATCCAACCTGCCCTCCTTCAAATTTAGGCATTCCCCCTTGTCCAATCACTCCTGGCCCTTGTGAAAAGTGAAATTTAAGTGGGAATTAAAATTCCCACCGGATTCTATCTCAATACAGGAGCAGGGGGGTGTTCATCTGTGGAAAAGCTGGAGTGCAGTAGATAAGCAGGCTCCTAATGTCAAGTGCTTATCAGAGCCATCTCCTCACCTTTGCTTTTCACTCCCAGAGATATCCCAATGTATAAGGAAGAAGAGGAACAATGGGGGACACCCTGTCCCACTCATACAAACTGGAATCAACAGAAATCCCATGTCAGCATCATCGGAAAAGAAGGAGGGGATGCAGAATGGTGCTGGCATTTCAGGGAGCCCATTTTAGCTCTGGCAGGAAGGTCAGAGCCAACACAGACAACTCCAACACAATGAGGTGCCCAAGCTAAATATAAACCTGACAAGGGCATGGCTACAGGAGTTTGTTTTTACAGTGAGCCACCAGACCATCAACACTGAGCCACATCCCTGCTCAAAATAATTCACAGCTTTATCATCACTGACAGTCTTTGTGTTCCAGCAGAGGCAGAGCCCAGGCTTGCACTCACCTGCCAGTCTAAGTCAGTGAAATGATTAACCAAGAATGAGAAACAGCCAAACTTTTCCATTTCTATTGTGCAATTCTAGGAAAATCTATGATGCTGCTCTCCTGCGATGGGATCACCTCACAGGGAACCCTTATCTGACTTCCTCACACACACACACACTGCCCTTAATGTCACAAAAACACAACAGCACTCAATCCCCCAGGCCTTTCCCAATATGCCACTTGGCAAAAACTCTTTTTCCATGAACCAGGCCACAAGTTGAGGTCTTTACACTTTGCTCACAGATACCAAGATTTGGTTGAGAAAATGGTTTTGCCTTACTCAGAAAAACCAAGAAAAGGTGACATTTACCCACCAGAGCTATCTCAGTTCTGGTCCTCAGAAGTGCAAAGATTTCTAGGGGAAAGGGAACTCTTGTGGAAGAAAGATCCGAGGTGTTAAAAGCAAGGAAAAGAGAATGTGCAAGAACAAAATTATCAAGTTAGAGATAAAATACGCTTCAGTCCCAGTGAAGCTAGAACCCAGGGTGCTATTTTTAAGCACAGTGGTAGGAAAAGAGAAAACCATGATGCCAAGCCAGCAACACATTTGTGGTGCCCTGGAGATACTCGAGTGACTCGCGTGGCTGGTATTTAAGTTGGTATTTCTTGCTAGGCTTATGTTACAGCAGGGAAAACATTTCCTTACTCTCCAACATGTACTTCTTGGCAATGGGCAGGGACAGCAGCCGGATGTGCCCGACGAGGGAGCCCCAGGCCTGGGCTCTGGAGAGCGGCGCTTCGGGCGGCAGCGGGTTGTAGGGCTGGATCACCAAGTAAACAGTGAGCAACACCAAGCCCAGGGTGAGCAGACCCTGCGAGGGAAAACAGGCACGGAGTTAATCACACTGCAGGGAGCTGAGGTGGACACGCCTTCCGCTGCTATCAAAGGGCTGTGGCTGTGCAGCACAACGTGAACACTCTTATTTCTCCTGTGTCTCCTCGTTCAGCTGCAATGCTATTTATGCACACAGAGCTGTCACCCAGTTTTGTTGTTAGGGCTGCCCAAGGATGAAATTAAGCAGCCTTCAAACCCAAGCCACACAAACAACTCTGTTCCTGTATTTTAGCACTGCAAACAATCCAGCATGAGATCAATCAGGATTATCTACAGATAGTTCCCTTTCCTCCCTACCTAATCAAATAAAAGCTTGCACACCTGCCATGCCTCTTACACAAGGAAAACCCTGTGGCTTTTGCAAACATCAGTCAAGCCTCGAAACACTTTGGCAGAGTTGGCACCAGCTCCCTCCTCCATACCAGAGTCCCAAATAAGCCCTAAAGAGATGACATGACGCATTTCTCCCCCTGGCCAAAGTCAAACTGAATCAACAGCAAAAACAAGAACAGAAGCTGAAAGTTCAAATTTGTAGTTTCCTGTTCTCCTGCCTCATTTTACAGCTTTTTATAGGACACCAGGAAGAGAGCTTGAATTTTTTTCCAAATAAAACCCATTGCAATGGATTTGTAGAGATGACACTAAAGTATTACTGAAAATTATGTCAGTGGGAAGCTTTTAAGACTTGAAGCAAACATCTGGTCTAGTGGAAGGTGTCCTGCCCATGGCAGGGACTTGGAACTAGATCATGTTTAAGATCTCTTCCAACCCAAACCAGTCTGGGATTGAATGATCTCAAACCTACCTAATAATAGCATCCTTCCGCCCACTTTGCGAAAGTTTTAACAGAACCTTTTAGTTAAGGCTTTTAAAACAGTTTTCTACCATCAAGCATAATGATGATAGGTTTATTTCATAGACCAGAAGGAGAATAAAGACGTGTAGACGTCTGTGGAAGGGTCAGAAACAGAGCCATGTTCACTTCATTACTCAACACTGAACTTCAAGAATCTCTTTCCTTCCTCACATTTCCACTCAGGATGCCAACACTAGGAATCTTAGTCTGAAAAATCAATCCAAATCTCATTATTTAATAATTTATGGGAGAGGAAGATGCTGACAATGTAAATTTACAGCCCACACGAGCAATTCCAAATCTTAGGCAGCTGTCTCCTGTTCTCAAAGCAGTTCATGGCATGAAGGAAGCTACACTTCACAGCTTTTTAATAAAGATCTTGGAAAATTCATCAAGAAAATGCAATGGGAAATAAAAAGCTCAGGTGCAAATGAGACTCTCACCCTCAAATTCTGTATTCATGCACAAAAGTCATCTTACCTTGTAGAGAGCCACTAAGACAGGGTACCGTGGAGGGCCCCTCTGGGGTTCGTTTCTTTCCAGGAGCTGCTTGATGAACTTCTCAATGGCTTTTTCTGACATGCCACACTGGTGGCCAGTCTGCCTCACCAGATCAATGGTCTCGGAGAGCTTGTCATAGATGCTGAGCTCGTTGGCCGAAAGCTCCATGGCCTCCGAGGAGAAATCCCTGAGGAGAGATGGAGTGCGTTAACAGGAATCAACTGCGGCGCACAACCCAACAGCAGCGTGTGCACGGCCATCCCAGGAATGTGGCAGTGCCCAGGAAAGAAGGAAGGCTCCTCTGGAGCAAACCTGCTCCCAGCCAACAGCACAACACTGAGCTGCACTCCTAATAGTCTCTGCTGGTTCGGGATCTCCCGCCGACTCAAAGAAGCCGTGAAATTTCCTGACAAGAGCAGAAGCGGCTGAGATTCGCAGCTTATGTAAATGAACAAAGCTTCCCAGAAATCAATGAAACTCCATTTATTCATCTACTCCAAATGAATCCATCCCATAAAGCAATTGCTCACCAAGTACAAAAGCCAACAATACAAAGCCGATCATCACACGCAGCAGCCGCGCTAAACCCTCCCGCGCTGTAATTTCAGTTGCTTATTTTAACCCAGATTTGTTTTCATTACAATCCCCCATCAGCAATAGGAACAGGACAGAGAAACAAGCAGAATGTGTGGGGCAAAGTTTGGCAGTCTACAATTTGTTAAAATTTTCGCAACCTAATGTCCAGGCCAACTGATTATTGAGTAACAGTAACGTGAGAGCAGCTGCTTCTGCAGGCAACAAAGCCCCCACCTTTCCTCTCCAAGTCTGCCTGCAGGTCAGAGATGCCACAGAACTAAATATCCCAGCAAAAACTGCATTGTGCTGGGTGAAAAAATGGCATTTGACGGGCAAATTATTTCTCACTTGTAAGAACACATCCATGAGAGATCAACATAAAGTTGCAAAANCCTCTACCACTTTCACTCTGCCACAAAGGCCTCTTTGAGAGCACCTGATGGGCTCAAGAAAAGATGCAAAGAAATTGTTGGACAAGGTACAAGCCACCAAAGTGACAATCACATAAAAATTTTTCCCACTGCCTGGGAAAAACACTGTCACTGCCTGGGGGAAAGGCAGAATCTGTAGAGTTTTGCTCTGCTTCTTATTTCTGAGCTGGGTAACACTAACCTGATCAAACTGGGCCAGCTGGGAGAGAGTTTAGCAGTGCTCTGCCCTGAGAGCACAGCCTGAGGATCACCACATAAAAACACAAGCAGCACGATAGATAATCACAGCTGAGAACTGAAATCACGCCCCTGTCCCCATTTTGCTCTACAGTTTCCTGGCCCCAGGAACCAGCTCATGAATCCACTTCACCCAATTCACCACTTTGCTCTCCAAATCCTGTCCCTGCACTGTGAGAACTATTCACTGGGCTCTGCACACACCTCCCAGCACAGCCTGCCTGGGAAAGCACAGACCCGCTCTGCTCACCTGAGCACACACTGATCAGCCCTGAGTAAGCCTAAACCTAAACTTAGATTTGCTCAGCTATAATTTCTTCCGGCTGCTCCCACAGCACAGATCAGCCATAATTCTAGGTATGGATAGAACAAGAGACATGATAAAGTTCAGATTTGAACTCTTATTTGCCTTTAAAGACCTGGCTGACACCTCTCCCCCTAAACCACTGGCTCCTACAAGTCACAGCTCAAGCGAGGGCAATTTTAATATCTTCTTTTTAATGCAACATTGGGGTGTATTTTCAAAATCCTCCAGGTTTCACAGGACTACCAGCTTCAGCAACTGCTCCTCTCCCCACAAGATCGCCCCTGCTCTGCCCTTGCACACTTGTTTATGTGGTCACATGGAGCATCAGATCAGGAAAATTATCTGGCTGAAAAATAACCCCGATTTGTTTGGTCAACAGCTGCCTAAGCATTCAACTCCAGCAGTTAATGTCAGATGTTATACTACCATTAGTGTCAGATTTCTAGCCACAGCCACAGAAACACCAAAAAGGTAAAAATGCCAAATTAAAACCCAACCCCGAGCACATGCTGCACCACATTGCCAGGTTAATTAGCTCCTGGCCCTCTTCTACCGACATTCCTTGCGTTCCATGCAAATATTTGTCCCAGATCTTGCCACCTGAGCAGCCCCATGGGCAAGCAAAGCAGGTTGAGTCAATAATATCTCACATTAACCTCTCCAAGACAAGGACTTTTTCTTCTCAACTGTAAAGCACCTGCCACGCACGTGACGACAAAAACAAGCCACTGCTTTACTAACTTTCATTCATGCAATACCCTGATTCATGGAACAAACAGGAGCCAGCACATCTGCAGGATATTAAAGGCCTTTTTTCTTCCCCCTCCAACTTTTGTGGTTATTCTAGTTGCCTGGACACTGGCAGGGGTGTGCTAAGTGGTCTGAAAGATTATCTAGTGTCCTCTGGCTCCCGAGTGCCAAAGTTCTCCCCTGTGAAGCTGCCCCATGCAGAATTCCAGCAGATTCAACATGCTTCTCCTGCTTGCAGGATCTGCCTGGAACCGCTTACAACAAACATCCCCACAGAAATGCTGTCAAACGCTGTGGTTTCCCCTTTTCCAAACAACAGAAAAATCCTGCTAAAATACAACACTGAAGTATAACCCAGCTCCCACCCCTCTCCATTTACATTCCACTCTGAGCAAACACCTTTGTAGATAAACCCTGTAAATCACAGACACTAAAATCCCAATCCAGCTCCTTGACAAATTCAAAAGTAACTCAATCCTCCAGCTAGGAAATAAGGCATTATGCTCCCACGTTGTTGGAAGAATAGATAAGGCCTTAAAAAACAAATTACAACCCTTCCTATTCCTATATTTCCCTTCCTATCCCTACGATACAACCGACAAGACAACAACAGGCTCCTGTACCCTCTTGGCCACCGCACACACCGAGCAGAGCTCATCCCTTGCAAACTCCTTAGAGAGAGGCCTTTGAACGACGAACCCATATGTTATTTTGGTTTTTTACATGAGCTCCACCACCCTGGCTCACTCCACAAACAGAAACAGTGATGGCACTTGGCTTGCAGGGTTTGCACCCCAGCGCCCAGTTCTGCCCACAGACCCCAGGGCAGAACTAACTAACCCCAGGGTTAGTCCAAGGCTTTAGAAGGTAAATATTTAGACAGAAACGGTGCTGGAAGAGTCTTTAAAAGGGAAAGCTTGCTTGCCTTGCTGGTGAACCAACAATGATGTACTTA